>ML432521.1:122369-144341 GCA_005239525.1 Nicotiana knightiana | reverse complement strand
GCTCCAACCCTACACCACTATATAATGGCGAGGAGGGGTCGATGTAGCTTTTACCCGAAAGGTTGGGATCAATACCCACATGGTTATAATTGGTTGGGAATTGAGTTCCTATATAATCTAGCTATGTGAGTTGTCTTCAATTACACTTCTAACCATGAGTGCCTTTTGTTTCTATTCTAGTTTAATGCTATTGATTGTTGAAAATAAACTAAGTATAATGTTTTTGTAAGAGTTTTCTCAATTGAAAAAAGCACTAGGGAAGTGACTTACACCTAGGCGAGTATCTAATGAGATCTAGAACAAAAACTTGTTGTATTAGGGGTTGTGATATAACCTCACACTTAATTACTCACTCTATACCTCTCGGTAGTTTGAGTGACTTTGCCCGAATTGGCTTTCTCAAGCCTAATTGGGTGTTCAAACAGTGCAAGTGAAATTGGCTCAAGTCGGGTATTACTATCTCTAGGTTTAACCCTTTAATTGGGGCTATCAATCTCTTGAATTCCCCTCAATTTCTTGTTATCCTATTTTACCTAGACTCGGGCCCTCTTTCTCAAGAAGAACCCTAGTAAAAAAGGCACGAATCAGTGTTTGCAACCACCAATTCAGCAGATAAAGCATGAAACAAGCTAAATATCACTAACCCATAAACAAATAAGCCCTAAAATTGAAGACTCATTAAATACCCACACTAGGGTTAGGTCACAACCCTAGCTAATGGGTCTAGATACTCATAATTAAGGAAGAAATCAAAGATGGAGATGAAATATAAGCCATAAATGTTAATTACAAGAACAAAATCTAAAATTATAGGTTAAAGATACTCTAAAATTACTCAAAGTGGAAAAGTGTTGGTGTTCATAGCTCCCTAATACCCAAGATGACCTAAAAAAGTGAAAAAGATCTATTTATACATAGCTAAAATTACTGGACTAAAATGCCCTTACAGAGGTCCCGCTGTCAGCGAAATAATGGGCACCTCAGTGAATGGACTTTCGTGGCCGCGCAATAACGAGCACGGACCACATTTCTTCAGATTTGGACTTGGCCTGGGCTGGATTTTGCGGACAGTGTAAAAGCAATCGCGTCCGTGTAATCTTTATTCGCGGCCGCATAAAATGTTCGCGGACCGCATTCTTTCATATTAGCTTAGTTGCAGACTCTCTGAACATTGATTTCAATCCCATCAGACTTCTTACCGCCTCAACGTTTAGGTGGCTTCGCGACCGCGTAAAAGGGACGCTGACCGCGTTTTATGCTTGGTCCAAGGTTGCCAATTCTCTAATTCTCAACTTCCCGCTCTCAGCAAAATTTCCTTCGTGGCCGCACCAATGGTTTCACGGCTGCGCTTTTGTGATGCGATTAGCGGCCCAAACTGAGTCCAATCTCATCTCTCTGAACCTCAAGTTCGCGGCAGCCCTTTGTAATTCGCCTCAGTGGAGGAACTTGCGCTGCAGCGTAATAATGGCGTTGACAACACTTCAGTAAAGTTTAGGAGTTGTGCAAGTTTGGATCCTTTATGAGTTCGTTTTGGCTTCTTTGCCTCATTTTGACTAGCACCTGCAAGTAAGCACCTTGAGTTAGTTTTCGGGAATAGCTTAACGCATTTTTGATCCAAAACCTAAGCAAAAAAGAGTAATTAGTAGGTTAAAATCCCTAGTTATCAGAGTCTCCAAAGCCTGAGCATCCCGTATAGCCTCTTAGGAGTAGGCAGGAAGGGATGGCGAGTGACTTGCTGTCATATCCCCAAGTGAGTCACTCAAGGCGCTCTTTTCAATTTGAGGGGTCTCGGGACCAGCCCCCTCAGATATACTCGCCATTGGACGAGAAAAAGTTTCTACCTCGTAAGATTCGGGGACTTTGCCCGAAACCTTCTTCAAATCCTCCTCAGCACGAGGCGGGGCCTCATCAACTACCAACAATTTAGCGGCCTTGGAGGTCTCGACGGTCTTCCTCACTCGTTTCACCAACACCGAGTCGCCGCCTTCATTTTTTTCCTCTTCCTCCCTTAATTCTTGGACTACATGGGCAGGAAGAGCAACAACATATGTACTCAATTTTCTAATCGAGCTCTTTTTCTTCTTGGGTTTAGGGTCCTCGGAGGTTGAGGCCCTTCTTCTCTTGTTGTCTTTTCTCGGCTTCGGAGCCATAGCCATAGCCATAGCCACTTCCTCACCAGACGTACGCCTCAGGGCTACATCCTTGCTCAGGCATGCATAAGAAGAAGTTAAGTAAGTGAAAAGAAATATCGCCAAAGCATCAGATATGTGAAAGATTAAACTTACCATGGTTCTTTTCCTCCCATCGGCCTTTTGCCAAATCGCGCCAACAATGTTCAACGTAAGTAGAGGTCGAAGCTAGCTTTCGGACCCAGCTCTCGAGGTCGGGGATCGCTCGAGGCATCCAAACTACCGCTGCATGACAAAAGAAAACATTAGATAAAACAAATAGACAGAAAAAAACATGGAAATCGACAAGCGAAATAACACTTACGTTTCGAGTTCCATTTCTCGGGAAATGGCATCTTCTCCCTAGGGATGAGATCGGAGGTCCTCAACCGAACAAATCGTCCCATCCATTCTCCGTCTTTGTCCTCGTCAATGCTCGAGAAAAACACCTTGGTTTCCCGACGTTGCAACTTGATCAACCCCCGAAAGATACGAGGGTTGTATAACCTGATGAGGTGATCCAGGGTGAACGGAAAACCTTCGGCTTTTCTTGTGAAGAACCGGAGCATGATCTCTATGCGCCAAAAAGAGGGGTGTATTTGGCCTAAATTCACCTGGTATTGACGGAAAAATTCAATGATGACTAGATCGAGGGGGCCCAACGTGAAAGGGTAAGTGTAAATACTTAGGTACCTTTCACGTGGGTAGTGATGCTCTCTTCAGGGGATGGGATCTTTACCGATTTGTCCCCCTAGTTGCAATCCCTCTTGATTTGCTCGAGATACCCCATGGTTATCGAGCAGATGTATCTCGATACATGCTCACACCGACTAGGGAACAATGGAGGTTTCTCGGTTTTGAAGTCCGATTTAAGAACACATGGTGCGGGAACACACTCCTCAGGGAGAAGATCCACCTGCATTTTATCGCCTATCGGCCATGAAGAAGAAGATGAAGCTTTTTCCTTTTGTGGAATTGTTTTAGATGTTTTAGCCATTGTATGAGTTGAAGAAAGAAGAAGATAGTAAGGTTTGGTGGTTTGAGGCTAGCGGTAAAAACCTAAGGAGTAGTGAAAGAGAAGCACTTGAGAGAGTTAAAAGCTTAGAAGAATAGATGAAGGTGAAGGTAAAGTTTGATTCAACAAGAAGGAGGCCTATTTATGGATTTACGGTGACGGTTCAACGACACTAGTGGTCGACCGCCAACTGACGCTCATTAATGGTTTGGGGAGCTGTACCGATGGGATATTTCGGTCACTTCCATCGCTTACGTCACGGGGATTACATCATAATCATCGAGGCCGATAAGAATCGAAGGCTCATTTCGTTTCTTGTCACTACGCTCCAAGAAACGAGGGGACTATATGTATACGATAGAAATCGGGCCACCCGATTTTATTATTTGATCGAGATTGGGACGTTGCATCAAAGAGCTGAAGTATTGAGTTCGAGATCAAAATCTCTTTTTAGATCGAGGTCGGTATCAATCGAAGCCAAGGGAGATAGACTCCGAGTAACATCGGGGATAACTTAGTAACGACAAAGCGATATATTCGTGATTAATCGAGGATCGTGGCGTGAGTCTCAGAACGGATTAAATCAGAAGCAGTTAATTAGATGATTATACGATTTTCTTCTGTAATTAAAGTTATACGATAATTAGAATTCCTCTACTATATAAAGAGCAGTTCTAATCATTTGTTGGCATCATCATTGACTGAGACAAAAACAATACACCTCTTCCTTTCTTACTTGTGTTATTATTCATCAGTTTATTCCGTCTTTACTATTCTTGCACTTATCAGTTTGAGGGCAACTTGACTCGAGGCTGAAGCTCTGTTTGAACATTGGTTTGATTTATTTATAGTTTAATTCTGTCATTTACTTTCATATTTATCAATCGGCATTGAGTGAAATCACATATCCCTAAAACTACAATATAAGTTTAATTATTATCCAAAATTTAGGGTAAACATGTACAAATATCACTTTCTCTTCAATTTATAATTTGGGTTAAATTGTCTAATGCTGAAGCCAATTTCCAAACCAAAGAAAAAATGCTAAAAAATATCGTTACAAGGGTTAGTCTAATCTCAATTCCAACCCAAAGAAAAAAATTAAAAAGAATTCATTACAGTGGCGAGGCTAATCTTTTATTGGACTGCCGTGACAGAACCCAACCATAGCAACTGCATTGCGAGACCGCAAATTCATGTCCAATTAGTCTGGTGTCCGGCTGCCTGAATTTCAAGGTCTATAAAATTATTACTCTCTTCGTTTCAATTTAGATAAGTTAGTTTAATTGGGCATGATATTTAAGAAGAAAAAAAAGATTTTTACAATTTGTGATCTTAAGAATTGATGGATCAGTGCTACCTCTGGATCTAAGAATCATGGAAGACATAATTGAAATATGCACCTGGAATTAGGGGTATTCGTCGGTCGATACGTTACAGTATTTGGACATTTCGGTTCGGTATTTTCGGTATTCGATTTCTTAAAATGCTATACCAATATTGTACCTAATTAAATTCGGTATGGTTTGATTTTTCTCGTTTCGATTTTGGTTATTCGGTTTATTCGGTTTGAATACTAACTAGTGCATAGAGCCATATAATATAATATTTTTAATTAAAGCACTCCAAAGCACAAAATTAAAAATGCTTGTTGACAAAAGTTTAGTCCTAAACAAGCAAATATTAACCCATAGAGAGAAAATTGTACATAAAGAAATAAATTTGATCATTAGAAATGTTTTGTTACTTGCTTAGAGTTAATTGATGAACTTAAAGAATAAGAAAAATAAAATTTTAGATTTTTTAATATAATATATATTTCGGTTTGGTATCGGTATTTCAGTATTTCATTTTAAAATACCAAATACCATACCTAATACCAATTTTTTTAAAAACTTAAACTAAATACCATACCGAATACCAAAATACCAAATACCAAAATTTTTAGTTTCGGTACGATAATTCGGTATTTACCAAATTATGTGCAGCCCTACCTGAAATTAAATCACATTGGTATAAAGAGCCAGAAAGGAAAAATTGGAGGAAAGAAGCAAGGGACTGAGCGACGAAGCTTAAGGAATAAATGCTTTTTGGGTCATGATACTTGTGTAATTATAAAAGCTTCTCATTAAGAGTAAAATGAATAAAATAAAGAGTTTAAAGTAGAATTATTTTTAAATTTAAAAATATATCATTTTTTTTGGAACAAAAGTACCTCATCTAATTTGGGACAGAGGGAGTACTTTGCATGAAACTTCTCGATTTCTCTATTTTCTAGCATGATTCGCTTTCAGAGGATATGTATTCAAAATTTCCCCTCTAAAAAGATCTTTCTTAGCAAGCGTGGAATCATGGGTGGAGCTGGTATAGGATTTGCGGATTCTGTCGAACCTAGTAACTTTGGTTTAACTTTTGTATTTATCTCAAAAATATATTATTGAATACGTATAAATAATTAATTTAGAATCCAATAACATAAACGAACTAAAATCTTAAACCTACAAATTTCAAATCTGCGTGGGATGAGGCTGTTATTTTATTTTATTTTATTTTAATGAAAATTTACTTCGATATTGCTTTGCATGCTCTAATTGTTTGAAGGGGAACCAAAGAAAAAAAGAATGGCAATATCACTTGTTTCGTTGAAGAAATTAAAAATGAAATGACAGAATCGATTTTACTTAGCACTTGAAGTGACAATTTCTTTCTCTTTGAATGCTCCATTTGTTAGCTTGGAGTTTGTTCTTTGTTTCTTATTTAACATAACGTGTGACAGTCGGCGCCACCTGCATCCAAGGAGTCACCGACACTCCTTCATCGGAAAAATTATATTGTTTAGCTTGGTAATTTTTTTTTAAAATGTGTATATATATATATTATATAATGACATTCCTTTACTTCTTGATAAATATATTATATAATGACACTCCTTCACTTCTTGATAAGTTTATTTATTTATGTTTTGATTCCCGTTAATGAAAATTCTGACTCCGTCATTGAAAACATATTCTAGCTGCCTAAACGAAATACTTTTAATATTCTGGCTGCTATTCTAGCCACGTCAAGCAAATTCTTGTGGATACTCTGTCTTCTCCACTTCGTATACCAAATTCTTCCATAATTAAAAAAATAAGTTATAGACTGAATCTATATATGTGCATAACTACATTAAAGCTGGTTTGTATGATGTTTCCTCCTTTTTAGATAACATGGGGATGAAAGCGACTTGGTAATCTTGTAAGTACTCTTGACGATTGATGATGCCCATCCTTATCCCTGTAAAAGGACCTTTTTGGTTTCCTTTCGGTCAGGTATATCCGTATCGAAGTCCGATTAAATTTGTATCAAAAAATTTTATATTAGGGGTAAAGCATTTTCTAATAAAGACGACTTTATATTCAAAGCTCAAGTTCTAGACATTTAGTTAAGGATGAAGAAGTACTCACCACAATCCATGCTAATCCCCGTAGAAGGACCACGAAAGCTTTACTCGTTTTTGTGTTGTTTGTATATCTAATATCGTATATATTCAGTATAGGTACGTATACGTACTATCTTTATAACATGTTTATGAGCTTGTGTATGATAGGAATTACACCAACAACACGTAAAAATCACAATTCAACAAAGATGTTAATACTTTATTCAATTCTCTCGGAATAATTAGGTACTTCTATTTACCGAGTCCAGAATCTAAATGTAGTATATTTGGACTCAAATGATCGAAATGAGTGGGAAAAAAATATTGGGATCAAAATATATATAGCGCCCTTAAGGTATAGCGCCCTTTAAAAGGGCGCTATATGTGAAGTTGATTAGACAGCCAGATATAGCGCCGTTTATTAAAGCGCTAATACATATAACGCCTTAATAAATGGTGGTATACCCCTTCAAATAGTCGTCCCTTCTCTTTCCCCCGTTACAGACAACAACTCCCCCCTCCCCCCATTTTTAAATCAAAAGTAGTGGTCCCCCCCTCTAGTTAACGACCCAAAAAAACTTGAGTGGACCTAACCCGTCTCACATAAAGTAAAGATTCTTGGTCCCACATCCTACCTAAGGCATTCTCTCGTTGTGGGTTGCTCGTTTCAGATTCAAATCTTCAACTCCAAAAAACTTAAATTAAAGTATTCCGATTTAGTTTTTGTTGAAACTTGTATTAAAAATGCTTATTAGTTGTTTTAAATGTGTTCTATGTTGTTTTGTATTTTTTTACGATTTAACTGGTATATTATTTTTATCCGGACTAAGATATTAGTATGCTAAAAAAATATAATAATTGAGAAATCATTATTATTTGTTAAAAAATATGTTAATAAGTTACTTTTTACTGTTGTATATGTATTTTCATGAATGTTTTGTGATTAAATATATTTGTTATTTTTATCTGGTTTAGATTATTTATTTTCTTAAAGACTAGTAATATATTGTCCTTTTAGCGTAGTAAAATGTAGTGCCTTTTAGCGTAGTATCCCTATAGTTATTGAAATTAATTATTTAAGTATCTCTTATAATATGGGTTAGATCAAACACAAACTCTGTTCAATTCTAGTCAACGATCGTAAGAAAATAACATGAGAAAATAACAATATTTTCCGAATTCTTGGTAATATTTTCCAGTATAATTACAAAAATTAATTATTTAATTTTATTATAGTAAAAGATAAGCGAGTAACTAACAAACATATAAAATAATAAAACTAACATATAAATTAATAAAACTAACACATACAAGAATGCATGATATCTCGGTGCAATTGGGCCTCAAATATCGATCTTGGAATCCATATGTGAATACTTAATAATTAAATCTTGCATAATTATAAAAATTAATTATTTAATTTTATTATAGTAAAAAATAAGTGAATAACTAACAAACATATAAAATAATAAAACTAAAACATACAAGATTTTAGGATATCTTGGTGCTACTGGGCCTCAAATATCGAGCCTAGAACCTATATGTGAATACTTAATAATTAAATCTTGTATAATTATAAAAATTTATTATAGTAAAAAATAAGTGAGTAACTAACAAAAATAAGTGGGTCTGTCACGACCCAAACCGGAGGGATGCGACGGGCACCCGATATACACATAATCTGCTGAAGACCTCACAATTACTCATCATAAGCATGATGCAAAATCGAGTTCCTCTGACTCAACTCTTCCACATCCACATTCAATCTCTTACCAATTGTCTGTTTGGATGAGGTATTGTTGTATTAGAATTTAAAAGTTTGAATTCTTATAACTGAGCTCTACCACACGATCTAGAGTAAGAAGAAAGAGTGACAGTCTTAAATGCCATGTAGCCTCCTCCTTATAAATGTGGTGAACAACACACCCATAAACAAGACTCTACTAGACACGGCGTGTAGATTCCCTAGGACAGAACTGCTTTGATACCACTTCTGTCACGACCCAAACCGGAGGATTGCGACGGGCACCCAATACTTTACTCAACCGAGTACTAACGTAACATACCTTTCTTATCATACTATCATGGGTAAATGTTCCAAAAGGGTCATCATGACATAACCGAAATAAAACATGAAGGAATGCTAGACATAAGACGACCTAACGTGATATAGAAACTTATACATGTGACATACGGGCCTATAAGGCCGACATGATCATTTGTACACTCAAAACATAGGCCGGCAAGGTCATACAAGTATCCATACACATGACATCTATCTACAAGCCTCTAAGATCACATAAACATCATAAAGGTCGGGACAGGGCCCCGCCATACCAATCAATACATGTCCAAATCTTACTGACCAAATAGGCAACTCCAAATCAAGTGGAGTGCACCAACACCTTCCGATGAGATGATAGCCTACTAGGTGGATTCTCAACTTGTCTATACGGACCTGGGGGCATGAAACGCAACGTCCCCTAGCAAAAGGGACGTCAGTACGAATAAAGTATCGAGTATGTGAGGCAGGAAAGCATAAATATGAACAATAATGTAAAGAGAGGTAGAGAAGATACAACTTGTAACATCTGAGTGCCTCTGAGGGCGATTGACATGAAATGCATGATACATAAATATATACACATACTTTTAAAACCATACGCCTATGTGGGCATTATCATCATCATATCTTACCCGGCCTTGAGGAGGACTCGGTAAAAACTTACCCGACCATCAAAAGGTTCGGTAGAATCATACCTGGTCACATGGAGCTTGGTAAGATCCAACTGATCAGTGGTTTTACAATAGATGACGTACCCGGTCGACTATAGCGCGGCTCAGTAGAGTAAAATAGATACTCTATATAATGCATGCTAGACTTATGGAATCATGTTCTATAAATTTCGGAATGACTTAAGGTCATTGCACCTTCAATTAACATTATGGACATCCATACCCTCAATATGAACCTTAGTAGGATTCAAGTATCATATGTACTTGCCTAGAATAACTTTATAAGGAAAGAACAAGGACAACCTTAGTTTCTAGGATTAGATCCGTTATGAATTAGCGTATCACCTAAGTTCATTTCACTTTAGATCATGCAAAAATAAAGAAGGAAGTTCCTTAACATACCTTTTCAATCTTCTCACCAATCGTCAACCAAGCTCAATATGATCTTTTTACGTCTAAAATGAGTAACCCGACTTCGTCGTCATCATATAAACATTGTAACTCTCATATTTCAAAACCAACATTCTACAAGAAAACGGGAAGCACCTCATCTGTTTTAACTACATCCGATATGTTACCAAAAGTCACCAAACAGGCCAATCAACAATATAATTCACAATAAACTCTCTGATTAGTTCAACAATTATTTTGAGTGGCAAGCTCGATTGGAACTCGTATAACCCATATCACCCCTTCTAGACTTCTTACATTAACTTAAAAACATCATGAATATGATAATGAAGTAATTCATCAATGCTTCCATCATTATACCATATATTTATAACAATGGAAACAATCCACAACTCCAACTTTATTCAGTTAGCAACTTTATTCACAAGTTCATGTCTAGTCCAACCATTTAACTTAATCAACACCAAGATAACCTTAAGCACCTAAGAGAACACAATACACATACCTCCTAAAATATATTTAAGTTTAAATCCAAGTTATATTTAGCTTACAACAACCCTCAATGGCAATACAACACTATAGAAGTGACTTAAGCTAATCCAAGTATTATCTTGTAGTTTATTATCCTAACAACTTAACCAACATACAAGAAAGTTTAAGCACAACTAGTAGGCTGTTATACTCAACTTAACTAGTAGCAGAAACTTGAAATTTCATCCAAACACATCCCACAACTATCCTCAATGACAACACAACCTCAAAGAGGTGTTGTTCTTCACTAGAACTAACTTTTGATGTTGAAATATGGTGCAATCCATTTGCATGACTTGAAATAACATAGGTTTGATGTCAAAACCTTGAGTGAGTATTTTAAATAACTTAAACCACTTAAAACAACCTCCCGCACGAGCTGGAATCACCCAAAAATCCGCAACAAGAAGAAGAACAAGAAACTTACTAGCGTGACGGGATTCCCGACACTTGATTTGTATTGTTTACCCTTTGTTTGGGTCTTGCATCATGAGATAAACTTGAGAGAGTGTTTTTATGGTTATAAGGTATGAATATACTGAAATATAATGACTAAAAACGAGGTTGAGGTATCTTATATATATCCATATGTCTTAAACCGCCAATGTGGGCCCCATAGAGAGTTGCTTGGCGCAGTCTCGCAAAAATATAAATATTTATCTATCCAAGATCGTATCGATGAACGGTTTAATGAGTTGGAAACTAGACTCATATATCTTCAATTTGGTGGTTGGATCACCCCGTAATTCCAAGTAAATTGGTAGAAAAGCTTAGTAACATTTGACCTAAAGTTTAAGTAAAATTATGAACGTAAGTTGCGACAACTTTTGTTGACTTTTGTTCCACAACTTGACTTCAAAACGTAAAAAAAATATCATAAGACTAAAATAACTCATAACATAACCTCCTTATCATATTAATAACTCTAGTCTCACCCCAAAAGTTCATGTTATAACATTCCAGATGTGTCGACTTTCGATGAAACTTATTTTCTTCAATTGGTTTAGCTTCTAAGCCTTCCAACCCTCTTGGTACTTGTAGTCCATGATCTTAAATATTTTTAACCTCCAAGATAACATGATTAACTTACTTTATGTACTTTCAAAGACGATCTCATTTTCGAGCTTAAATCAATTGACTTACGACGTACTTTCACGTACGAAAATATGGGATGTAACATCATTCCCCCCTTTGGAACATTCGTCCTCGAATGTTGATTGATGCACTTATATTTGTCTTAAACAATAGCTTTTACAAATACTTTAATATTGTCTTTTCCATGTAGGGAGCTGTTCGGTGAATAAATCCAAAGGTTAGGGCAGTCCCCCTTTAGGCCTCTTCCTCACACCACGACTTGTGGTCGAAATTCTTCCAATCTCGTAACTATTTCTACTTTATTTCATGCATCCTGTACAATTTTGACCTTGTATGTGAGCTTATGCGACTCTTTTCTCCTTTTTCCTCCAGCTTTTAGCCAATCTCTAGGCCTCTCTTTATACAGAACTCGACAAGCTATCCCTATGGACATCTATAGGTGTACTGAAGTTTTTCACTCGGTACTTTGTCGAACTTACGACTATTGATATATCTTGTTCCATAGCCTCGGTTATCTATCTTTATGGCTTTACCACAACTAGGTAGGTCATACTATCCCATAATCTTATTTCGATTTATTATTATCGAGGCCTTCCACCCAACTCCAGGTTACTCTCTCACCGCTTATCTTAATAATGACAGCTTAATCTCATCTCATACTTTGTGACTTTCATCCATCTATTGTTGATTCACCTTAATGTTGATCTATAATCTACCACTGATAACTTGAAACCTCTTATGTAATATATCGTCACTAGGGCTCACGTCTCATTGGGGAACATCTGGAGTGAGTTTCCTGATCCACTTAGGGACGATACTATACTCCAATAACTGTATTTCATAGTATCCCAATGTGATTCATCCTACTGGAGGGGAGGGGGTATTCTAATCCTGTTTCATTCATGAAATTACTTTTTCTTTAAATCATTACTCAATCAAAGGCCTAGACTTCATCCTCTGATCTATCAAACTTACACCCTTATTCTACTACCAGGGCACCATTTCATCTCTTCTAGTTTCTCCTAGTTTTAGACTCCTCTGATTTCATTCAGGATGTATCGAGCTTTCTACAACTTACTGAAACCATTAGTGTTGAGTTTAATTGCGAGGACTTACCTATTCTCATCACCTTCTCACTCACCTTTTCTTATCATTACTCATATCTACCAAAAACCTTATCACTCTACGATAATTTAGCTTGCTACCTACACATATCTATATATACTACTCGCAACCTTTCTTTAACTTGCTAGAACTATAGATTTCCGTTCGTGCCTTCTCAGTTGTCTTCAAAGGTTAGCAATCATTTTTCTTGGTCGTTCCGCCACTTGTTGCATGGATACTTGGCTTATCTTAGTGCCCACGAATATTGGAGTTCCCTGTAACTCATATGATCTCAATTATCAACTTTTGATTTTTTTCTTCTTCCCGTTCATTAGCCACGATAGGTGACACTTTCTTATGTAGTGCATAAAATATTATAGTGAGATTGTTGTTACAAGACCATTTATTCTTTAGCTCACTATGCTTATGTTGAAGCCTTCTTCCTTATTTCCTTAGCTAGTCTTTTGTTGCAGTGCTTAGGAAAGACCCTCTGACTCTTGTAAAGCTGCGAGCTTGTTACATTTTATACCCCACGATATTTCTCATGTTCTTACTCGCCTATCATTATCCTTAGTTACTTACCTACGCGCCCTTGTTCTTGTAGGGTTGCTTCTGAAATGAAATTTGGCTATCTTCCTAGTGGCACTTTCTTTTATTTCCGCAACACTTATACGGTACCTTTAACTACCCAAACTCCTATATTACTCAAGGATCACGATGGCATCATATCAGTGATACTGAATTCCCTATGTTGGGTTTCACTACGTTTACCTTGCACGATCTGTTGATTTATCTATGACCTCTTGTTTAGCTATAACTAGGCTCTTCCTAAATGAACTACAGACTATCCATTGGTCCATTCTCATATTTATATTATGTGTAACCTCTCTTGGGTTATATATATTTTTATCTTAACTTTCCCCCGCACTAGCTCCTTATGTTTCAAGTGTCCATTCGCACTTATTTACCAATTAAAATCCTTGTTGGGAACCCTTACTGCCTCTTACCAGCGTCGTGCTTGCATAATGTTCTGGAGTCGTAACATATCTGTAGGATCTGAATAAATACAATCTCATTCCTTTCGCATTTTTACCGCATTCTTCCTTTTTATTCCTTAGTTACCTCATCATCTTTGGCATCTTTTCACATCTTCACTGACATTATACTTGCCTTGAGGTAACCCTTATGTACCAAAGATAACTTAATACCTTACGCTCGAGGGTGACACGTGGCGTAACTGGCAAAATTAGTACCTAAAGCATAACTATGCTTATAGTGCTTGCTTTAGGGAAGCGGCTTCTTGAATGAACTTTAAAGGTTATTCTTTTGTTGTCCATTCTATTATTATCGGAATACTATCTCTGAAATTCACATGATGCAAACTATTATGAAATCCTTTGGTCCCTAATTCATATTCAGTTTATCTTGTTCACTAGCCCATACTCATTTCTATTACTCTGAGGGTCTAACTCCTTCTGGTAATCATGTTTGAGTCACCATCTCACTTCTCGAAATGAGGGTATGGCTTTATGGCTTATACTCTTGTATTGTCTCAAGGCCTGTCTCCTCTCATCTTTTCCTTCACTTGACTATAGACTTCGTCATTCTGTCATATTTTGATTTACCGTTATCACTCATTTATCACATCTTACTCACAATGTTTCATTTACTCTCTTCTTATTCTCTTGCTAATATTTCTGTCGATCACCTTATTATGAAGACTTGAACAAAATGTTTTTTCACTTTTAGCTCCCCCTGCTTCATGTCAATGGCGCTTCGGGATGCCTAATGATGCGAGGCTAGAATTCATAGTTTAACATGTTATATGCCTTACATTTTATGTGCGTTAATGATAAAAATACACTTTTTATGTGCTTAATGGAGTTTATTTCATGTGTAGGTGAATTGGAGATGGAAACCGAGCTAAATGGATGCAAATACGTCGAAAATACGCTTGAGAGGCGAAGAGGGAACACCCTGGCCTTATCCAGGCGTTTGCCTTCTAAAGCCAGGCTGGCCCTGGCGTTAGGGGGCGTTAGCCTCCTAAAGCCAAGCCCGGCCTGGCCTTATCCAGGCCTTAGAGCCAAAACGCCTGATCTCCTGGTTCTGGTCAATTTCGAGTTTTGACGAGTTTAAGTGTTTTCAGGTTGAAATAGAAGTCTCCTACACGTTTAGGGTTTGTCCTAAACTTATAAATAGACCCCAAAAACACAACTTAGAGGGAGATTCGAAGAGGAGAGAAGGGATTCGAACGGCAAGACATCAAATTGTACAGATTTTCTTCATTACTTTGTAGTTTAATTATGCAAGTTATTTTAGATTTGATTCTTATGAATTTGTTTAGCTAACTTCTTTAATCTAGGGTTTTGGTAGAACCCGTTGGGGGATGAACTTATTTTGTTATTAATATAGTTCCGATTGGTTGATTAATCTCTAATTGTTCAACTACGTTCTTGTTGTAGTTAATTGAATGGCCATCAATTAGCTGTGCCTATTTATTATGTATCTACTTGAGAGAGAGTGCATATTTAGGTAGTTGTTTGAACAACATCACTCCCGGAGTATAGACGAAAGTCATAACCGAGGGTTTAGAGGTTGGATTAGAGATAACGATACCTCGGGTGCAATCTAAAGTGAACTGTAATGCAATCTAGCTAGCGTAACTTGAGAGAGTGCGTCTAGTAAATTATCATAATTACTTGAGAGAGATTTATGGTAGATAGAGTGTTCATGATTGATAAAGACAACTAATCAATCTATATAAAGTATCCGAGAAGTAAATTCACCGACGAGGGAACCATAACCTTAGATCTTTATTACAATTGGTTACACCTTAGCGTAGTTAATCTTTAGTTTTAATCTTTAGTGTTAGTAATTTAAATAACATCAAGTGACAGTTGAGTATTCTAACAGCTTGCTTAATATGTAAATTCCCCGTGGGATCGACTCTGGGCATAATACCTGAATTATACTTGCAACGCCCGCTTAGTCTTTTATTAGACATAGTTGAGCGTGATCACCTGACATTCTACTTTTTTTTGTTACGAGGGGTTGGAGTCATACTAAGGTAAATATTTATCCCTTCTAGGATCCCACTGCCTACCTTCTAAAAATTTCTAACTATTCTAGTATTCGTGTCTGACTGCACTATTCTAGAGTTCACCATATGGGTCTCACAAGGAGATCTATTACCATATTTTCACTATCCTTCGGAAATGTTAGCTAATGATAACAATCAATCCACAATTTTGGGTTACTCTAACCCCAGTGGGATCCTGATATCCCACCTTGCACTTAAACTACATATGTTAGCTCCCATATGGCATAACTGAGATGGGTGTGAAAAATTGTACATACCTCTATTATTGTTGAAGGTAACTCAGAATACTTATATTTCTCTGCCTCAATTGTAAATACTGATAATCTTCACTAACTGGGTACCTCATACCTTTCTTCACCTTGTTTCTTTTAGTTGTTGAAACTTTTATCTACCTTCTGATTCTCTCGTTATTTTTTTACCATATGGGTGGATAGATATACATTCCTTAGGGCTCCTTATCAAGAATCTTACACGTCTTAGTATACACATAATCTGCTAAAGACCTCACATTTACTCATCATAAGTATGATGCAAAATCGAGTTCCTCTGACTCAACTCTTCCACAGCCACATTAAATCTTTTACCAATTGTCTGTTTGGATGAGGTATTGTTGTATTAGAATTTAGAAGTTTTAATTCTTACAACTAAGCTCTACCACACGATCTAGAGTAAAAAGAAGAGTGGCAGTCCTAAATTCCATGTAGCATCCTGTTTATAAGTTTGGAGCACAACACACCCATAAACAAGACTCTACTAGACACGGCTTGTAGATTCCCTAGGACAGAACTGCTCTGATACCACTTCTGTCACGACCCAAACCGGAGGGTTGCGACGGGTACCCAATACTTTACTCAACCGAGTACCAATGTAACATATTTTTCTTATCATAATATCATGGGTAAATGTGCCAAAAGGATCATCATGACATAACCGAAATAAAACATGAGGGAATGCTAGACATAAGACGACCTAACATGATATAGAAACTTATACATGTGACTACGGGCCTATAAGGCCGACATGATCATTTGTACACTCAAAACATAGGCCGACAAGGCCATACAAGTATCCATACACATGACATCTATCTACAAGCCTCTAAGAGTAAATAAACATCATAAAGGTCGGGACAGGGCCCCACCATCCAGTCAATACATGTCCAAATCTTACTGACCAAATAGGCAACTCCAGAGCAAGTGGAGTGCACCAACACCTTCCGCTGAGTTGATAGCCTACTAGGTGGACTCTCAACCTGTCTATCGGGACCTGGGGGTATGAAACGTAGCATCCCCAGGCAAAAGGGACGTCAATACGAATAAAGTACCGAGTATGTATGGCAGGAGAGCATAAATATGAACAATAATGTAAAGAGAGGTAGAAAAGATACAACCGGTAGAATATGAGCACCTCTAAGGGATACTGACATGAAATGCATGATACATATATATACATAAAATTTTAAAAACATACACCTCTATGGCCATCATCATCATCATATCGTACCCGGCCTCGAAGAGGACTCGGTAAAAATGTACCTGGCCATCATAAGGCTCGGTAGAATAGTTCCCGGCCACGTGGAGCTCAGTAAACCCAACTGATCAGGTTGCACAATAGGTGTCGTACCCGGCCAACTATAGCGCGGCTCGGTAGAGTAAAATAGATATTATATATAATGCATGCTGGACTCAGGAATCACGCTCTAAACCTTTCGGAGTGACGTAAGGTAGTTGCACCTTTGATTAACATTATGGACACCCATACCATCAATATGAACCTCAGTAGGATTCAAGGATCATACGTACTTGATTAGAATAACTTTATAAGGAAAGAACAACATGGACAACCTTAGTTTCTAGGAGTATATCTGTTATGAATTAGCGTATTGTTTATGTTCATTTCACTTTAGATCATGCCAAAAGAAATAAGTAAGTGCCTTAACGTACCTTAACCAAGTTTAGTCCTTAATACCTTCTAAGAAACTCTTAAAACATGTCAACTCAATCTATCATAGCATAAGGAGATTCAAAATCAGTGTTGAGCAAAGGTTGTCTGTAACTTAAGTTGGTAGCTTATTTACGTAAACTCGGGCAGCATCTCCCCTGTAACAAGGGCCTCCTCCAATACTATATACCAACAACAACAGCCAGAAAAATCCATCAACATATAAATATCAATAATAATACACCATATAACAACAACAAGTCACAACTGCTTCACAACGAGCGGCAATCTCCGATTGGAATCTGTATAACCCATATCACCCCTTATATACTTCTCACATTAACTTAATAGAATCATTAACATGATAATTAAGTATTTCATCAATGATTCCATCCTTATACCATATATTTATAACAAAGGATACCATCTACAACTCCAAGTATCTTCGATTAGCAACTTTATTCACTAGTTCATGTCTAGTCCATCAATTTAACTTAGTAAACATCAAGATAACATTAAGCACATGAAAGAACACAATATGAATACCTCCTACAGTAACTTCAAGTCAAAATCCAAGTTATATTTAGCTTACAACAGCCCTCAATGGCAATACAACACCATTTAAGCTAATCCAAGTAGTATCTTGTAGTTTATCATCCAAACAACTTAACCAACATACAAGCAAGCTTAAGAACAATTAGTAAGATGTTATACTCACCTTATAAAGTAGAAACAACTTCAAATTTCAGCCAAACACATCCCACAACTATCCTCAATGACAACACAACCTCAAAGAGGTGTTGTTCTTCACTAGAACTAACTTTTGATATTGAAATATAGTGTAATCCATTTGCAAGACTTGAAATAAACTAGGGTTGATATGAAAACCATGGGAGAGTATTTTACAGAACATAAACCACTTAAAACAACCTCCCACACGAGATGGAACCACCCAAAAATCAGCAACAACAAGAAGAACAAGAAACTTACTAGCGCGACGAGATTCTCGACACCTGATTTGTGTTGTTTGCCCTTTGTTTGGGTCTTGGATAATGAGAGAACCTTGAGAGAGTGTTTTTAGGTGTCTAGGGTCTGAATATACTGAAAATGAACGAGTTCAAACGGGGTTAAGGTGTCTTATACATATCAACATATCTAAACTGCCTATGTGGGTCCCATAGAGAGCTACTTGGCACAGTCTCGCTATAACGCGAATTTCTCTCTACTTCGGCGTCGTACATACGAATGGTTTAATGAGTTGGAAACTAGATTTATAGATATTCAATTTAGTAGGTATATCATCCAATAATTCTAAGTATATTGTGGTAAAAGCTCAGTTATATTTGACCTAATTTTAAGCACATTATGAATGTAATTTGTGATGACCTTTGCCAACTTTTGTTCCACAACTTGCTTGACTTCAAAATGTAACATGTGACTATCATACGACTTAAATAAGTCATAACATAACCTATTTATCATTTTAAGCATCCTAGTATCACCTTAAAAGTTCATGTTATAACATTCCAGACGTGTCGACTTTCGACGGAACCTTATTTTCTTCAATTCGTTTAGCATCTAAGCTTTCCAACCCTCCTGGTAATGTTATTCACGATATTAAATATTTATAACCTCCAAGGTAACATTATTAACTTACTTCATTACTTTCAAAGATGATCTCATTTCTGAGCTTAAATCAATTGACTTACAACGTACTCTCATGTAGGAAAATATGGGGTGTAACACGGGCGAGCACCTCCACTCAGTCACCTCGCCCTGCACCTTCTCAAATATCAATTTATTTTGTTTTAACTGACTATTTTTCTAAATATATGGAATCAGGTGAGTTCTCTCAAATACGCGAAGAAGAAGTGATCGCCTTTATATGGAGGAACATCGTATGTCGCTTCGGCATTCCCACAGAAATCAGCTGCGACAACGGGCCCCAATTCACGGGAAAGAAGGTCGCCGAGTTCTTCGATAAATGGCACATCAAAATGATACTCTCCATGCCATATCACCCTACAGGCAACGAAAAATCGGGGTCCTCCAACAAGTCGATATTGAATATCATGAAGAAGAAGCTCGAAAACACCAAGGGACTGTGGCCGGAGTTGCAGCCGGAAGTGCTATAGGCATACCGCACTATTCCTAAGACAAGCACAGGGGAAACACCGTACTCACTAGTCTATGGGATGATGCAGTGATACCGGTCGAGGTCGGAGAACCGAGTCTAAGATATTCAAATGAAAGTGGACCTAACAACGATGAAAACAGAAGGCAAGACCTCGATGAGTCCGAAGAACGAAGATATATGGCCTACATAAGAATGATAGCCCAAAAACAACAGGCAGAGCGGTACTACAACAAAAAATCCAAGGTCAGGTCGCTCAAAGTCGAGTACTATGTACTCAAAGCCAAAACACAGGCGAACAAGGATCCATGGGAAGGAAAACCAGGGACCAATTGGGACGGACCATACAAAATCACGGCGGCAGTAAGCAAAGGGTAGTTCCAACTAGAAACAATGGAGGAAAAATTACTACCAAACAATTGGAACATCACCCATCTCAAATACTTCAACTTCTAAGGATAGACGTCCTCCGAGTCGTACTCTTTTTCCCTCGCCTAAGTTTTGTCCCAATTTGGTTTTCTCGGGTAGGTTTTTATGAGGCGACAGAGAGGACATCCCGAAGTTAGGTATAAGTTCATCGCTCGACCTCTCAACTACTTCTCTAGGTCGACTAATGAAGGGGCTAGATAGACTGGGACTTCTCCAATGTATGTATAAGCAGAGCAAAAACATATAAACTTCTCCAATGTATGTATAAACAAAACAAAGTATGCAAACACACGATGTTCACGTATGTCCACCGAGTTCAGACATTACACCAATCTAGGAAGTAACATTCAACCTCGTTCGAATCAACTCATATCCGACCTAGTTCGAATCAACTCACATTCGACCTCGTTTGAATCAACTAACATTCGACCTCGTTCGAGATAACTCATATTCGACCACATTCGAATCGACTAACATTCGACCTTGTTTGAATCGACTAACATTCGACCTCATTTGAATCGACTAACATTCGACCTTGTTCGAATTAATCACGAGTGACGTTCGACCTCGTTCAAATCGACTAACATTCGACCTCGTTCAAATTAATCACGAGTAACATTCGACCTCATTCGAATCGACTAACATTCGACCTCATTCGAATTGACTAACATTCGACATCATTCGAATTGAGTAGCACTGGACCACGTTCGGATCAACTAACATTCGACCTCGTTTGAATCAACTCATATTTGATCTTGTTCGAATTTGTCACGAGTAATATTTGACCTCGCTCGAATCAACTCATGTTCGACCTCATTCGAATTAGTAAAGAATTATATTTGCTCACATTCGAACTCAGCTCAAACTCAACCTAACCTAGAGTCCAATTTACAAGTTAACTACGTTTGAGTTAGTTATGGTGACATGGGACTTCAACCAGATCCATTCAAAAACGTACTCGATCGTGATTCGAGATAGCACATGCCGACACAATCCTTCTAAAACAATCATTTGAAGAAAAATGGTCGACGAAAAGTAAAAGATCCAAATAACATATGGCGAAAGGTTACAATCATTTCATTCCAAAAAAGGTATATACAAAGGGACAGAAAGACGCCCACATACAAAAAGAGAAGAAAAAGAGAAGACAAAAACTAAGTACAAGATATTACTCCATGTTGTCCCCCCCTCGTCGCCACCGTCTGGATACTCATCATCATAGCAGGCGTCCTCATCAATCCCATCCAGATCGTCCTCGCCGTCGTCCGCCCTCGGTGTAGCAGAGTCAAAGCTACAGACAACTTGGGCTTCACGCGCCTTAGCACGAGCACCTTCATACTCAACCGTAGTGACCTTGTTAGCCTCCATCAAATCTCTAAAGATATCCAACTGGGACTCAACATGGATCCAATTTTCATATGAATCCAGCGGCACGTCAGGGAAAGAGGAAGCATGAGATGAGGATAGTCGAGCCAGCAGTTGCACCTTCTCGTCCTCGAGAGCGATGACCTTATCATTTAGATGGGAGACCTCGCCCTCAAGTCTACCAATCCGCTCATCAAGCAAGACTCCCTAAGTGTGGCCGCCTCTGCCTCACGCTCCCGTTCGAATTGAAGAACACAGACGACTTATTCTGTCGTCGCCACTTTGGCCAAATCCACCTTCATGGCCTCATTGACCTTGCCCAGTTCTGCGGTCACCTCAACCAAATCGTTGTTTAAGGCATTGAACTGGGCCACGTTTTGATTAAGCTCTGCCCGCAAGGATGCCAGTTTGGTTTGAAAGTCTGCACACTCAGCCGCAACCTCCCCCCCCCCCCCGCCCCCTCCTTTTTTCCCACAACCAAATTTCTTAAAAAAAAACATTTTTTTATTTCTTTTTTTTTTT
>ML432521.1:107692-122300 GCA_005239525.1 Nicotiana knightiana | reverse complement strand
CCCCCCCGCCCCCACCCCCCCCCCCCCCCCGGCTCAACTCGAGATCGTCTTTCTTGGCCCTAAGTGACCTCTCGAGCTCAATGTTCCTCCGGATAACCCTCACTAGCTCTTCGTCCTTTTGCTTCAACTCGTCTCTAAGAGCCTGGAAGCTGCCATTAGTGCCAAGCAGGAGACATAGTGCACGATGCTTGGAGGTACTCACGGTACTTTGACTCCATTATATTGAAAATTGACCTTCTTCTTTCTTCCCGACGGGCGCACTCGATCTCCAAAATGAGGGTCTGAGCAAAGAAAAAGCAGGAGAAAAGAGTTAGTGAAAATAGAGGAGAAAAAGAAAAGACACAAAGAGCAAAAGCCAGAATACTTACCCGTAGGGACATCCCCAATATGCCCAACGGAAGAGCGTCGTCGTCAAGTGTCTGCAATGTCGATGCCTCAGCACGAGAACACTGCGGACCCAAGTCAGGGACTACGCTTTCTGTGCGCTTCAGCAAATCCAGGTCGAGAGGGATGACTATGTTGTTGTTAGCCCCATCCGTCCTCACCTCCACACGGGTAAATCCCCCATTGAACATCCTGACCTCTGCAGGGTCGATGTCAGAACCATATTCGTAGCCGTCCACGACTATGTTTTCCCCCTTCATCTCGGCCGAAGAAGGAACGCCAGCATGCCCCGACGGTGATGGATCACTTTATGGCACGACCTCAACCTCCACATCCCGCTCATCTCCCCTTTTAACGACCTCAGGCAGGTCAGCAATGATCACATTCTCTGAAGGGGGCTGAATCTCAGTACCCAAGGTCGCGCCACCCTCAGACACGGCCGCAGCCAGGTTGAGACCACCCACTGATGACCCCTCGATCCCCGTCACCTCGCCGCTGAAATCTATCCTCCGCCTTTTTATCAACAGAGCTACTTCCTCTCCACTTGGAGACGACTCATCCACCAATTACAAAACTGGAGGAGGGGGAACCCTCACCGATTGAGTTGTTGTACGACGGCTAGGGTCATGAGGAGTTAGAGTCGGGGAGGGAGCCACAGTCCGAGTAGGCTCACCTATGGCAGTAGCGAGCAACAACCCTTTTGAAACGCCCGATTGGCGGAAGGCGGAGGTAGGAGCTTTTTTCTTCGTCGAAGGCTTCCGACTTGATACAACGACGATCAGTTCGAATAAAGGAGAAAAAATAGAAAGAAGGGAAATCATGATTGACGCATAATCAATAAAGGCTAAATTGAATCCCACCGTGCAGGGAAGACCTGGTAGTATCGGAACGGGTATGCATAGAAGGCGCAATACCCCGATCGATAGACTTGAACTATGTCTCTACCGGCCGAAACTAGGTTGATGTGGGCAGGAATTTCGTACTTGACCCTTAGCTCGGCTAGACCATCCTCGTCCAGTTCATAGAGTACTGATTCAGGTTCTTCCGTCGCCGATTTTGATAATATTCAACCTAGCTTAATCATTATGAGGGATAATCTCGTCCACAGTAACAATATCGTCCTCGTGAGGAGGCATCTTCACTGAGAGTGGTTTTGATTCAGACGAGATGTCAGAAACATGATAGGCGGTTGCCATCTTCTGTTAATCAAAGTATTGAGAATATGGTCTCTAGGGAAAGGAGGAATTGCAGAAATTCAATCGCAAAAACCAACAGCAAAATGAAACTAGAATGCAGAAAGAAGAAAGAGTGATGGAAAGCAAAATCTTAGAGAATGAAAGAGTGTAAAGTTTGGCTTAAGGGTGTCCCCACTAGTATATATAAGAGAACAGGCACCTGAATCAAAACGCCAACCATTAGTTGCTCGGGAATTGAAACGACAGAGGCATAGAAAATGATGTGGCGTGTCGGGAAGACGCGTAATGATGATGCCTACATCAATGATGTCATCCTAGGCTGACGTCACAATGAGTCATGGTTCTGGAAGCGCCACGTTTCCACCTCCATACAAACTCCTTTCCACTCAATCTTCTCCTTCTGAATCTCCTAAGTACGACCGACGATGTCTGCTCAGCGAGGCCGACCAAAGGACGACCTTGCTAAGTGGAGGGACTAACTGTAAGACCGAGGACTAAGGCGTGCAGAGTTGGGCAAGGAGAGTGACCAAGAAATCGTTAAAGTGCGGCGTGGTCGTGGTCGACCAGTAACCTCATGTGCCGAGTAGCTCCACAAACAGCCGCGGTCGAGGTCAAGCAGCAGGGTTAGGAATAACGACTAGTTTTATATTGGGATCCACAAAGGGAATATTCCATCGAATATCCTCTTTGTTTGTACTTTTAGGGTTCTAAGGAATATCCCATATAAATAGAGAGAGAGGGGAGGAAAAAGGCTTGTAAGATTTCATATGATAAGAACACTTGTAAAAGGATAAGCTCTTAGAAAAAAATACAAAGAACTACCTTTCACTACGATTCATACTGTTGGTGAACTATTTTATGGTATTTTCCATCAGATCCAAGAAAGTGCATAATATTCTATGTCACTCGTGTCATTCATCATTGTCAGAGAAATGAATCCTTCACCCTCTTCAATATTGGGTGAATCTTCTCGTCTATTTACATTTTTTGTCATTTAATGTTATTTATTGCTTGTTCTTTCTATATAACATAACATCTGGTCATATTTATTATCCACGTCTAATTTTAAGTATATTGTTATTCACATTATTTGTTATAGATCTAGAATTATTAGTTTTAATTAGGATTGTCCCATCTTGATAAATCATTAATTAGTTTAACCAATGATTTCATTTTTGGTCAAACAAGAAAGTCATTAATTGATCTTTGAAATAACGCTAATTGGGATAAAATCTTTTTTAAACTAGTTGAGAATCCGAGACCAGATTAATATTGAGGAAATATAGTGCCGTATCTCAAAAAAATTGTCCGAGATTGTCAAACTGAAATATGCCAATTTTTTCCTTTCTCTGCGTGGAAAAGCTGTACTATTTCCCATACAGACACAGATATACTTTGTTCATGGTAGGAATTACGGCCCAATTCACTCTAACAATCCAATATTGCTACAACAAAATGTTAGTTCTTCTCGAAAATCGAAATGATATTGTTATCGCCAACTAATTAATTTATCCTTTGCGTTGTCAATGTATCTAACTAGATAACAACTCATAAATCTAACTCGCATGATCTCCTATAATGGTGTAATTCAATTCCAACCATTACAAGCCAAAAAGAGAAGAAAAAACAAAACTAACGAAGAGAAATTAAGCCACCTTTTTTGAATCGCAATTGCCCTTCTATTTTACATAAACCTAAAGAGTCTCTACCATTCCACTTAAATACATATATATATATATATATAATATATATATATATACACACACACCCACACTACAACCCTTGTTACCAATTATTTACTTCAAGTTATTATATAGAGTTGCACGTAATTATATTTTTAATAATTTGACTGTGTAAATATTTCAGTACTTAACTTAATCTTTAATATAAATTCCTAGTTACCAATCAATATATGCTAAAATCACATTTAATTACCTTTTCTGATTCTGTAAATATTTGTGTACGCTGTGGTTTAATTTGTGTTCTTTAATTAATCTCACACTAAGGTTTTTCTCTTCTCCTCCACTATATAAAGACTGCTCTCTCCCCTTAGTTTTCTCAAACATATACACATTTCCCAAACTTCTTGCAACAGATTCTCTCTTCCACAAAAATCTACTTAGATATCAGATATGGCAGATACATTGAATCAAAACAACATGGTCTTCTCTAACAAAAAGAGATCGGGTTCCGATGAGAAGGATCATCACGACGATTTCTTTGTGACCAAAAAACAAACAAAATCACTAATATGGGAGGATCCAGCGGCGGCTTTAGCCAATGCCCGCCATGAATTCGGCGAACACGGCGGCGTTAACATGTCCATTGAAGCCTCCGCCACGTTCACCGTCATGGAACCGGAAACAATGCGCCGCATGTTCTCCGGCGAACTTGGCCCTGACCGTGACTTCTTCATCTACAGCCGCCATTTCAACCCGACAGTTCTCAACCTCGGACGCCTCATGGCGGCGCTCGAGGGTACTGAAGCTGCTTACTGTACGGCTTCCGGCATGTCGGCGATATCTTCAGTGTTGCTACAGCTATGTAGCTCAGGTGGACACGTGGTGACATCACAAATATTTTGTTATACTTTTCACACATACTATTATTGTGTTTTGTATCGGAAATATTGAATTCAGCTCAACTAGCTAATTAAGTTACACGGACTTCTGCAGGTGGACACGTGGTGGCTTCACGGACGCTCTACGGTGGGACACACGCCTTGCTTACTCATTTCTTACCGAGGGCTTGTAACATAACGACGTCGTTTGTGGACATAAGAGATTTGCAAATGGTTAAGGAAGCGATTGTGGAAGGGAGGACAAAAGTACTGTATTTTGAGTCGCTGTCAAATCCTACGTTAACGGTGGCTAACGTGCCGGAGCTGAGTATGATAGCGCATGAAAAAGGGGTGACGGTGGTGGTGGACAATACCTTTGCTCCGATGGTGCTGTCGCCGGCGAAGTTAGGTGCTGACGTTGTTGTTCATAGTATTTCCAAGTACATTAGCGGTGGAGCCGACATCATCGCAGGTTTGAAATAGAAATTTGAAATTACAAAAAAAGTAAAAATAAAAAATAAAAAAATTGTGCGATGTGAGGGTGTGGGGGCACAGAAAAACAAAAAAACTGAAATTTGAAAAAAATAATTGGAAAGAGGAAAGAATATTGAAAATGAGTTTTGAAAAATATTTTCCTTATATTTTCCTCTAATTGAAGGAAATGAATTCATAAGAAAACCAACCAAAGACGGGGACATTGTAAATTATTTTTTGAAAAATATTTTCCTAATATCAAACACACTTAATGCTCATTAATTTGTTTATCCACACAAGATAGCCTTTTTTCCCCTTAAAGGCTTTCTTAAAACTAAAAGTAAATTAAAATTTAGAAGGTAGAGTTTAATATTTTCCCCAAAGACTTGTAATGGTTTTGTTAAATGTTCCTATCTAAAGAGATGTTCTAAAAGGTGATAAACTTCTTTGACATTTTTGAAAGGTTGGAAAGATTTAGGGACAATGTTTCATCACGTGTGATTTGGTGCTTTTACATTATTAGATGAAGACGACTTGGAGATAAGATTTCACGTGTTTTCTCAATTGGAATTGCTAGTTTTTCTCTTTTATTTTGTTTTCTTTTTTGTTACAAACCAATATTTGTGGTTGGAAATTAATTTGAAACAAGAAGTTTACAAATGTCCCATTATTCCGGAATAGTTCGCGTAAGAAGTTTTGTCAAGTTTTGTATGTGTGATAGTGAAAACTTCTCTATAATAACTTTGTTTGTTTTGATTATTTTTTATTGTTATAATAAAGTGTTGTTATAGAGACATATATTATAATATAATATAAAAATTAGTTTTGAAAAAAATTGATTTTTATAAAAAAGTATTGTTATATAGAGATGTTATAAATAGGTTAGATTGCAGTAAGTGAAATGTACCAACTTAAAAGGTGATCACATGTGTTCTAAATTATTTATTTTCATTATTATTAATAGGCCTTAGGACTTATCGTTATCAGTACTTGTCATCTTTTGTCTTGGTTACTTTAAATTATAACATGTGGCATCTGCACTTAGCAAAACGTTAACTCGTTATAAATGAAGGTCTTCATAATTGTTTTAATTTTGTGTTGTTATATTTTAACTCTATCCCCAGGGGAATATTACTACGAATCTAGAACCTTGCATGTCTTTTTCGATTATGACTGGATTCATCAGAATCTTGTCAAAGATTCATATTCAATAACACAAAGAAAAATATCCTTTTCTTTGGGGTAGGTAGACCGTGATTAACGAAACAGAAAAATAAAAAAAGAATAATTAGAGCCATCTTTTAATTGTGCAGCTATCCTATAACATTCTCTAGGTAGATCTTCTATATACATTGAACTGAAAAAAACATTATTATATGAAATTAATAATTATGGACTAAACCATACTGTGGGGTCAAACATTCTTTTGTTTATTCCAGAATCTTTGTGGAAATCTTGTATGTATATAATATTGCAAAGTGTTCTCTTTCGATATGTTAATCACTGATTAGCACAAGGATAAACTTTTTATACACGATAGATCTGATCTTATTGCGTGATTGGATGGATTATACGTGATTAATTCTGATCTTCCAATATATTATGCTGCAATTGTCTTATCAAGACCCGCACCTTAATTAGGGTAAAAACTTACTTGTACCGAGTGGTTACACAAAACCAATAAATACATAACATGTGTCTTGCACATGGACTTAAAACACTTAACCATGGTGAATTATTTGCATTCTTATTTCATTATATCACTTAAATGTAATGTATTTACATGTTTTGGTGTAAACATTCGGTGCAGGTAAGTATCTACCCCTCTATTAGCAATCTTTATTGGTCTAATGGCCATCTTTCTGATTTAGGATTTTGTCTTAGAGTTAAGCAAATTGATTAATTATTAGTAAGATAAGGTAATGAGGATAATTAATAGCCTCTCAGATTACTGTTTACTTTTCCTAACCGGTATATATAAATTATACATTGATCATACATGGTTGTCCACATATTAAACTATGATTATACATATCCACTAGCTATTCTTAGTTAAGCGGTTGAGAAGGCGGCTATTTAGGTTGATTCTTCTTAAGTTTAAGTTTTGGTAAAATTACACAGGTGCTGTTTGTGGGCCAGCAAATCTTGTGAACTCCATGATGGATCTTCATCAAGGGGCTCTTATGCTATTGGGCCCAACTATGAATCCTAAAGTGGCATTTGAACTTTCAGAAAGACTTCCTCACTTGGGCCTTAGAATGAAGGAACACTGCAAACGGGCTTTGGAATATGCTGCTAGAATGACTAAAGTTGGGCTCAAAGTGATTTACCCAGGCCTAGAAGCCCACCCAGATCATACCCTTCTCAAGTCCATGGTTAATAAAGACTATGGTTATGGTGGAATTCTCTGTGTGGACATGGAAACCGAGGAACGAGCTAATCGTTTGATGAACGTCTTGCAAAACTTCACTCAGTTTGGGTTTATGGCTGTGAGTTTGGGCTATTACGAGACCCTCATGTCGTGCTCGGGTTCTAGCACGAGCAGTGAGTTGAACCATGAAGAGAAAGAGTTAGCCGGAATTTCACCAGGATTAGTGCGAATGTCAATTGGCTATAACGGGTCATTGGAACAAAAATGGAGCCAGCTCGAGAAGGCATTGTCCAAAATGCAAGAGAAATTGGCCTTTTAAAAGCTCAAAAATTGAACTTGTTAAGATGCTTTGTTTTGCTATATGAAGGGATGGATCCTACTTCTTATGTAGTATTTGCCTTTGGCCCATGTCTGTGTTACAAATGTGGTGCTTGTAGTAAAGCTAGTTTAAAGCCCAATCAAATTCAAAATGTGGCTAAAATGTGAAGGAAGAATAGAATAAGTGTGACCCATAAGCTGCTTATTTATCCACTTAGTTGTGGAGTTCCCCCTTCCCTGTATTCTAGATTGTTTTATGTTGATGTATTTAGGGATGAAAAAGGTAGTCGATTATATAATTATGTATTACTAATATAAAGCTTGGTAAGTAGACTAAAAGCATCATTAATGCAACTCTGCATTAAAAAAAATGCTATTCTGTACTCACTATTAGAAAATCAAATTTTAGCGACGGACAAATTTTGTAGCTAAATAGAAAATTCGTAGCTAACCTCATTTAGTGACGGATTAGCAATGGATTATCAAGAAATTTTGTTAGTTACGAGCGTTTTAGCGACAACGTCCGTAGCTAATTTCAATTTTTTGATAGTGATTTGTATCGTCTAGTTTAGTTTTGTCCTAGAACTTTGCTTAACCAATATTGGTGTAACTTAAGCAATAATCAATGTCATAGAACAACACTTAACTAATACAGAACTAATACACACTTGTATAACTTGAGGCTCAAGCAGTAATGTTAGAGAATAAGCGTGTTGATAGGCAATATGTCACTATTTGACGAGAGCATATAAACAACAATAATTGCGCCTACTCCCAAATGTATTATAATTCACCCTAGAGGCGGATCGATGGTTTAAATTCTATGGGTTCAACTTTCAAGATTTTTAATATTGAGCTCATTTTAGCAACAAAAAAAAGACATTGAACCCATCATATTTTTAACGTTATGAGTTCATATCTACTATTTTTGTAATTTTAATGAATTTTTACATATAAATTTTATTCTGCGTCAAAACAATTAAACCCGTCGGTTTAAATACCACATTCACCCCTGATTCACACCATAATTATTCTTGTGTTATTTTTCATGCACAACTTTTCTCTAAACCGAATGACAATGTAAAAAGGGAAAATAGCACTTCTAGTCCCTGTGTTATACCTATATTCTACTTTTAGTCCTTGTGTTATCCATCTTACCACTACTAACCCTCAATTATATCATGTGAGTAGTTTTGATCCTTCAACTAACAGACCTAAAAAAAATTAACGGAGAGTTTACTGCTAAAGGGGCAATTCATGTATTTAGAATATTATTGTTTGGAGAAATAAAAGTTTCAAAAAAAAATATTGTCCTGGATATCACGTACCCTGGTTGAACCCTAGTTCTGCAATATTTGGACGCTTCGTCATTGCAAATAAGTCCTTGATCTATTTAATCCAGAAGCGACGATGGAATTGCTTTCTAAAAGTGGGTTACAATCCACCCCATCATGTGAGTATTCTTTGAGTTAATTAGTTAAAGATTTCATGGGACAATCAAAGCAAAGTATCACAACATACATACTTAAATACTTGGAATTATTGGTGTGATGAGGTGCAAATTATGAACTCAGTTTCAAACACTTTAAGGAATTGTATGCTAACACAAAATGGTATTTAATTTCTATTAGAAATTAAAAAAGTTTCACTAAAACATCTTTGATGCATCGCCAAAAATAGCACATACATTCAATGCTCTCAATTGTATCTTAGAATTTGCACATGTCTAGTTTATCTTGAATAATTCGACCTCGATTGATGCCACTTTCTTTTCAATTCCTCTAGCCAAATTATTTTTCCTTGTTATGTGTTTGTGTGAATGAATGGATTACCGATTTCCCTTATTACCAGTGCTCTTTTTTTTAAACGGTCGTTGTGTACAAATGACCATTTCCCTATTTGTCTCTGCAATTTTGAGTTGTCTCCTTACCAAACTCCAAACAGTGGCCTAAGACAGGAGTAGATCCAGTGCTGCCACCCGTTTACAAGACTTAGCCTGGTAGATCGAAAAAATTAAGAAAGGGAGGACCTGATAAGACATTTCCAAAAGAATCATATCTTAAGAAGCATAACTCGTTAAAAGCATCCAGAAAAGGAAAAAAGAAGAACTGCGGTACATGTGGAAAAACAGGACATAATAGTAGAAAATGTCATATTATCATGCTAATCCACCAAGAGGAGGTTCAACAACAACTTGGTAGAGAAGGTCCTTCTAGCGAACCAAGCAATGTAACAGAAGCAAGTACTCCAAATGTACTTTTTTATTCTATTTTATTTATTCTTTTTAGATGAATTGGTTTTGAGGGAGGTCTTGTGGAGGTGTTTGGAGGTTAGCGACTTTTCGGTAGCGTATATTAGAGTGATTATGGATATGTATGATGATGCTAAGACTCGGGTGAGGACTGTGGGTGGTGACTCGGACCATTTCCCTGTGGTGATGGGGTTGCATCAGGGATCGGCTCTTAGCCCATTTTTGTTTGCCTTGTCGATGGATGTACTGTCGCGTCACATCCAAGGGGAGGTGCCTTGGTGCATGTTATTTGTCGGTGATATAGTGTTGATTGACGAGACGCGTAGCGGAGTTAACGCGATGTTGGAGGTTTGGAGACAGACCTTGGAGTCTAAAGGTTTCAAACTGAGTAGAACCAAGACATAATACTTGGAGTGAAAATCAGTGAGACCCATGTTGCAGGCGTAGATGTTAAGCTTGATGCTCAAGTTATTCCCAAGAGAGCGAGTTTTAAGTATCTCGGGTTTATTATCCAGGGTAACGGGAAGATTAACGAAGATGTCACACATCGCATCGGAGCGGGGTAGATGAAGTGGAGGCTCACTTCCGATGTTTTATGTGATAGGAATGTGTAAGACTTAAGGGTTAGTTTTATCGAGTGTTGGTTTGACCTGCTATGCTGTATGGGGCTGAGTGTTGGCCAGTCAAGAACTCCCACGTGCAGAAGATGAGAGTAGAAGAGATGAGGGCGTTGATATGGATGTGTGGAGTTACCAGGCGAGATAGGATTAAGAATGAAGTTATCCGGGACAGAGTGGGTGTAGCCACCGTGGAGGACAAGATGCGGGAGTTGCGACTGAGATGGTTCGGACATGTTAGGAGAAGAAGCATTGATGCCCATGTCAGGAGGTGTGAGAGGTTGGCCATGGAGAGTTTGAGAAGGGGTCGAGGTAGGCCTAAGAAGTACTGGGGAGAAGTGATTAGGCAGGACATGAAGTTGCTTCAGCTCATTGAGGACATGACACTTGATAGGAGGGTGTGGAGGTCGAGGATTAAGGTAGAAGGTTAGTAGGTAATTTATAGTGTTCACCGATAGGCTTAGTAGTATGCATGTCCCTTCATATTCTTAGATTTTTATTACGTTGTGTGGTTTTGTTCGCCTCAGGTATTGTACTCCCTGTTGCTATTATTTGATATTATTTATCCATTATTTATCCCTTTTTTTCTCTTCCATATTTCTTCATTCCTTGCTTCCCTCTTCTTCTTCTTGACCTTCCTAAGCCGAGGGTCTATTGGAAACCACCTCTCTACCTGCATTAGGTAGGGGTAACGTCTGCGTACAGACTACTCTCCCCAGACCCCACATGTTGGGATCAAACTGGGTTTGTTGTTGTTGTTGTTTTTAGATGACTTGGTTAAATTTATTAAGACTGAAATCACTAAAGATTTTACTAATGAAGGTTTCAAGTATTATTAGTGAGAGTCAAGCATCAATGCAATCTAGTTCCTCGTTTGTGACTAAACAAACAGTAATTACATTTCTTGAAATTTATTCTTGTTTTAAGAAAGATTTTTTTTCTTACTATCTATGTAGTAAATATTGGAATTATTTTTTGATTGTTAAGTGGTAAATATTGAAACTTACCAGCTGCCTTATGTTCTTATATATATGTTAGATCAAACAACTTAACCAGCAAATGGCACAGCCTAGAGAGAAACTAAAGAGTTCGTCATTCATTTTAGCAGAAATTGGCAAGCACTCTAGGAAAGGTACAAGCTCACTCTTCATCACGAGGGAGGAAAGACAATACATTCCACCATCAAGATTTCGGGAAGCACTTTCTAAAACTAGCAAGAGAGGAGGAAAGAGACACCTTTAGAAGAGAACTGTTGGCTCATCATAAATAAAGAAATCAAGAAAGTGATGAACAAAGAGTGTGTGATTTTAGATCTATTTCTTTTGTGATGACTTTAAAGTTTTTTATGTTCATGGTGATGGAATCCAAGGCGTCGAAATAATCAAGTATTGCTTTACAGTTAAAAATAATAATTTATGAGACAATTGACAACATGATGTTTTATGCCCTGAGTGTATGCCAATCACATAGCTTGAATGCGAAAAGTCGCCTCTAGTTGGGATACAATGATATTCAGGTTTGTCAGTCCTCTAATTAAAACAAGGTCACTCCCAACCAGTTATCAAACCTAGATATCCAGTCATTTCATATGAACTGCATAGTGTAGCTAGTGACCCTAATGTTCTCTTTTATATATGACCTATAAGAATGTAAAATCACAAGTCATGTACCCTCTGAAAATAAAGAGGTCAATGATACTAGCTGATGTCACATACACCACAAGAGAAGAGGAAACAAAAGACTTACGGAAAATTAATGACAATGATACAAGATGTTAACACAGAGCAGAAGAAGAGATATGCAACGAAATGCAAGTACCTCATTTGTTATTAGTGGCTACACCAACGAGAACATGAAATTGAGATTCCAAATTATCAGAAACAATAGACAAATATTTTTCCAAGACACAGGATGAGAAATCAGTACACAAAGAAAGAATCAACAAATATTTTCTTTTTCTTTTTCTATTGTTTCAGAAGTTCAACCTGGATTTGTCATAGGGCTGCACCAAGATTTGTATAGCTAGTTCAATCTGGATTTGTCATGGTCACATTCAATTTTATTAACTACTGATATAGACTTAGATTATCTATCAAACTAACTTTTCAATCATCATCGTAATGTTTTCTCCTACTATTAGTAATATATACATGAGTCGAATGTGCATATATAAACTCCGCACCCGATCAAACGTGCATCAAATAAAATACGAACAGAGGGAGTACATGTTTTTAGGGCATTCTGCCTTTCGTTAAGTTGTAAAGTTTAAGGAGCAGACAGTGATAAGGTTCGTGCTCATTTACAAGTAAATAAGATTCATACCTTGGCTCTACAATATTCAGTATTGATTAAATTTTACCAAATCATCCACGGGAACAAATCTTGCCCGCCCTTAACTTAATCTAATTAGGTTGGTATTATTACGCCTATACTCAAGTAAATGCAAATACAAAATTAAAAGGTAAAATCATGCAAGATCAAGTGATGTAAGATCAAAATAATAAACTGTAGGTACAAATCAAAAGTGACCATAAGGATGTTCTTTGTCGTTGGGAACCCTTGCAGCTTTAAACGACATCAATGCCACTCCACTCAGATTCTGCAAAGACGAGAATCGAACATTAGACATTAATATTTACAAAGTTGATTCAACATCACTCTAACCTCTAGGGAAGGATGCAAGTGTTAGGTAGCAGGTCCATCCGAATCCACTAGATTCAACTCGACTACTAAATACACAGTTAAATAGTTAATATTTTGTTTAAAGTATGTTTAAAATAGCAGGTCTCTCTAGCAACTGCTTCTTGTATATTACTTTCACGGCTAGTACTTCCATTTCTAATCTTCATTAATCAATTCATAACCTATTTTCTAACGAATTCAAGCCTGTTCCAAAATTATATTCTAGAAATCCTTAGAATATAAAGTTGAAAAAACATGAGAAAGCCAAGAAAGAGGAAAAGATATCCAGGTAGCATATTAGATTTTGCAAACCAAATGATGTTGAGACCAAGAGAGTAATGCATTAAACCTATTAACGGGGATGGTCACACCTAACCCAACTCAAAACTGTGAAAAATCAAAAAGAGACAACCAGAGTTAAATATACCTGAAATCACGCGTACACTATGAAATCTTCGTAAGACCTAAGTGGGTTTTGTTAAAATGTAGCTCAGATGAGTTAGCGCTCGTCAGGCAGAGAGAGAGAGAGAGCATGTAGATATAGAAATAGAAAAAGTAGCATATTTGGTAGGCATAAGATCTTAGCTCGGATGAGTTTTGTTCTTCAAAGAGAGAGAAAGATAGAGATAGAGAGAGGGAGAGAGAGAGAGAGAGAGCTAGTAAATAAGCAAACCAAAAGTGTAACACCAGATTTATCCCTCGGTTAAGTGATATCCGTTAAAAATCCTTCAAAACCACTCACATGATATAATTGAAGGTTAATAGTAGTAAGTTGGAATATACAAGGACTAAAAAGAAAATATAGATATAACACAGGGACTAAAAGTGTTATTTCCCCTAAATACTGGTTTACATCTCGTAGTGCTTTCTTCTAGTCAGATATATGATGGCACATTAAGCTTAGTCGAATCCATTTATCTAAATTTACCATTCCATTCGTATTTTTGATAGTTATTGAAAGCTATCAACTATCGTCATTTTTTTACTAGTGACAAACATTTTCATTTCTTACTCTTCATTAACAATGTAGATGCAAGAAATAAAACAGAGAAAAAATCTGATGCCATAAGTATCGTAGCTCGGACTTTTAACTAAATTAATCAAAACAATTTTTAAATCTTAGTTTGTTTCTTTTATTTATTTATTTGTGAAATATGGATTAAATCCTCTTTTTACTTGCAAAGAGCGAGGACATTTTTTGCATAAAATTGTCTTGTTTGTTAGAAAACGAAAAGAATTAACCCAAATCTATATCTATATCTATCTATATAGAATAGGAGAAGCAAAAAACACTACATTAAGACAAGTGTCTCAACTACAAAAAGACAAGTGGCATTGTTAAGACAAAATAAACTACTTTTCGAACTATTTTTTTTTTTAAATTTTCAATTTTAAATTAATTAGTTAAGCTACTTGAATTAATAAATATTGATATCGTATAATTATCAATAAAAAATGAAAATACAAAAAATATTATGCTTATTCAAATTGGGCGTAGTTTTTTATATATATATATATATATATATATATATATATATATATATATAAGACTTATAAAAATAATTAGAAATATTATGAAAAAAGTCTTACAAATACATAACTAAAATCATAATAAACAAATAGTCATAAATGAAGAGTACTAAAAAATAAATAAATCAAATGATATCACAAAAATACATATACTAACTATATTTCTCATTTAGGAAAATTTACTTAATAAATAGAACTCATAATTTCATAATGAAAATACAAAAA
>ML432521.1:84151-106986 GCA_005239525.1 Nicotiana knightiana | reverse complement strand
TATATATATATATATATATATATATATATGTATAAGACTTGTAAAAATAATTAGAACTATTACGGAAAGAGTCGTACAAATACACATAACTAACATCATAATTAATAAATAGTCATAAATGAAGAATACTAATAAATAAATAAATCAAATGATATCACAAAAATACATATACTAACTATATTTCTAGGAAAATTTACTTAATAAATAGAACTCATAATTTCATAATGAAAATACAAAAAATAAATAAACTATTATGATATTATACATAAGATAATATATTATATATAAAACACATTATACTAATTACTAAAAATATTACTACATTTCTTATAAAAATATTAAAAGGCTTATGTCTTTATGCTTTTTGATGAATTCAAAATTACAATTTAGTAAAAGAAAATGATATTATTTAAATTTTTAGTAAATATAAAATGAGAAAAATAATCATATATTATAGTAGATATGAACGTACGAAAAGAGGTGGATAAAGATAATTTTATAATATTTATATTTTGAAATAATTAATAAACAACATATAAATAAATAACACTCAAGAAAATTATTGATAAATTTAGACAATTAAAGAATTTTAAACAGTATAATATAAGTATAAAATCACATTAGTAAATGTATAGTACTAAGTATTTGCTAATTTAATAAAGAACAAACAAGGAAGAAACAATTTATTTCATTACTATAATGCTTTGTATCCTTTGATTTTGTATAGATTTTATTATATTTATATACACTAAATTAATTAATAAAATAGTAACTAATATTTATTAAAATAATATAATATATTAGATCATAATTTTATAAGATCAATATTCCGTTAAATTATCCGCGCATCGCGCGGGTTTTAATACTAGTATTATTAAAAAGAGAGGAAAAAGCATCTACGTTATGCCAAATGGAAACCTCACAATAGGCCACTTAGGAATTTAGGAAAAAGTTAGTTAGGTTAGGTAATAATTAGTTATTTTTTTAATAAATTTTAAAAAAATTGAATTATGCATTATGTGATCTTAATAATTAGTTACTCTTTTTGAGATAATAAATTTGGAGTTTTAAAATCTATATATTATTAAAAGGAGAGGAAAAAACATCTACATTATGCCAAGTAGCAACCTCACAATAGGCCACTTGGCAATTTAGGAAAAAGTTAGTTAGGTTAGGTAATAATTAGTTATTTTTTAATTTAAATTTTAAAAAATTGAAGTTATGAATTATGTGATCTTAATAATTAGTTACTCTTTTTTAGTTAAAAAATTTAGAGTTTTAAAATTATTATAAAATAAAAAACGAAAATAATAATAAGAAAAAAACTGCCAATTTAAATTGGAGAATAGTTTCTTTCAAATAAAAAAAGTTTGATACTTAATAAAATCTTGCTAAAATTTTAAATTATAAATAGTTAAACTTTTTATTATTTTTGAATGAAAGGAAATAAATTTGAATCTAATCGTCATTAATTAATAATCTATATATAATAAAAGGAGAGGCAAAAGCACATTATTAAGATAAGTGACATTACCACAAAAAGTCAAGTGTCATTATTAAGACAAAGTAAACTACCTTTTTAACTAAAAAAACNGAGAGAGAGAGAGAGCATGTAGATATAGAAATAGAAAAAGTAGCATATTTGGTAGGCATAAGATCTTAGCTCGGATGAGTTTTGTTCTTCAAAGAGAGAGAAAGATAGAGATAGAGAGAGGGAGAGAGAGAGAGAGAGAGCTAGTAAATAAGCAAACCAAAAGTGTAACACCAGATTTATCCCTCGGTTAAGTGATATCCGTTAAAAATCCTTCAAAACCACTCACATGATATAATTGAAGGTTAATAGTAGTAAGTTGGAATATACAAGGACTAAAAAGAAAATATAGATATAACACAGGGACTAAAAGTGTTATTTCCCCTAAATACTGGTTTACATCTCGTAGTGCTTTCTTCTAGTCAGATATATGATGGCACATTAAGCTTAGTCGAATCCATTTATCTAAATTTACCATTCCATTCGTATTTTTGATAGTTATTGAAAGCTATCAACTATCGTCATTTTTTTACTAGTGACAAACATTTTCATTTCTTACTCTTCATTAACAATGTAGATGCAAGAAATAAAACAGAGAAAAAATCTGATGCCATAAGTATCGTAGCTCGGACTTTTAACTAAATTAATCAAAACAATTTTTAAATCTTAGTTTGTTTCTTTTATTTATTTATTTGTGAAATATGGATTAAATCCTCTTTTTACTTGCAAAGAGCGAGGACATTTTTTGCATAAAATTGTCTTGTTTGTTAGAAAACGAAAAGAATTAACCCAAATCTATATCTATATCTATCTATATAGAATAGGAGAAGCAAAAAACACTACATTAAGACAAGTGTCTCAACTACAAAAAGACAAGTGGCATTGTTAAGACAAAATAAACTACTTTTCGAACTATTTTTTTTTTTAAATTTTCAATTTTAAATTAATTAGTTAAGCTACTTGAATTAATAAATATTGATATCGTATAATTATCAATAAAAAATGAAAATACAANCCGCGCATCGCGCGGGTTTTAATACTAGTATTATTAAAAAGAGAGGAAAAAGCATCTACGTTATGCCAAATGGAAACCTCACAATAGGCCACTTAGGAATTTAGGAAAAAGTTAGTTAGGTTAGGTAATAATTAGTTATTTTTTTAATAAATTTTAAAAAAATTGAATTATGCATTATGTGATCTTAATAATTAGTTACTCTTTTTGAGATAATAAATTTGGAGTTTTAAAATCTATATATTATTAAAAGGAGAGGAAAAAACATCTACATTATGCCAAGTAGCAACCTCACAATAGGCCACTTGGCAATTTAGGAAAAAGTTAGTTAGGTTAGGTAATAATTAGTTATTTTTTAATTTAAATTTTAAAAAATTGAAGTTATGAATTATGTGATCTTAATAATTAGTTACTCTTTTTTAGTTAAAAAATTTAGAGTTTTAAAATTATTATAAAATAAAAAACGAAAATAATAATAAGAAAAAAACTGCCAATTTAAATTGGAGAATAGTTTCTTTCAAATAAAAAAAGTTTGATACTTAATAAAATCTTGCTAAAATTTTAAATTATAAATAGTTAAACTTTTTATTATTTTTGAATGAAAGGAAATAAATTTGAATCTAATCGTCATTAATTAATAATCTATATATAATAAAAGGAGAGGCAAAAGCACATTATTAAGATAAGTGACATTACCACAAAAAGTCAAGTGTCATTATTAAGACAAAGTAAACTACCTTTTTAACTAAAAAAATTATTTTAAATTTTAAATTAATTGGTTACTCTATTTGAATTAATAAATATAGATATCTTATAATTAACTATATTAGAAAAACGAAAATATAAAAAAAAACAATTACTCGTTCAAATTGGAGAGTAGTTTTAAGTTGGAGTTTTAAAGTTATTTAAAGTAAAAAATTGAAAAATAAGAAAAAATTAAATTAGGTACAATAAAAAACAAAAATATTGTACCTAATTTATTTTTTTCTTATTTTTTAATTTTTTACTTTAAAATACTAACTCATTTAAAATAACGGAGGGAAAACAGTACAAGTATCATCCCAGATGTGCCAGATTAACACTGACTCATTTATGTTTTACAGATGATCTTTTAATATTTTCCAAAGGAGAAGCTGAATGAGTAAATGCAGTAATGAAGAGATTCAATCAATTCTCAACAACTTCATGATTGCAAGCAAACACATGGAAAAGTTCAATCTATTTTGGAGGTGTGAGATAGCAAGAACAAGAACAAATAATGCAAACATCAGGATTTACAAAGGGAGAATTAGCTTTTAAATATATGGGAGTGCCAATTTCAACTAGGAAGCTAACAATGATACAATGGAAGCCCATCATAGATAAAATTGTTACAAGAATCATTTCACATACAGCACAAAGATTGTCATATGCAGGAAGAAACCAATTAATAAGTAGTGTCTTAATAGGAGTCCAATCGTACTGGGCTCAATTGTTCATATTGCCAGTAAAAGTAATGAAAGTTGTGAAAAGTTTATGTAGAAGTTACATTTGGACTGGTAATAATGTCATAACAAAAAAAACACTGATCAGCTGGGAGAGAGTATATTGTCCCAAAAGCAGTGGAGGATGGAGCCTTATTAACATGAGAATTTGGAATAAAGCAGCCATTATCAAGTTATATTAGAATGTGGCACAAAAAGAGGATATAATGTGGATAAAATGGATACGTGCATACTATATAAAAGGGCAGCAAATCGATCGAGTTAGAATACCACAACAAGCAAGTTGGATGGTGAGGAAAATACTAGAAGCTAAATAGATCATGGAAGAGAACAATGTGTAAATATGTAAGGAAAAAGAGGCCATTAAACAAATATATCTTCAACTACTGGGTAATCAACCTAGAGTCCCATGGAAGTGTCTGATGTTTGGTAATGTTGCGAGGCCAAAAGCAGAATTCATTGTGTAGTTATAGATGCAGAATAAACTATTCACTGCAGATAGACTGAATAAATGGGGGATACATGTGGATGACAAATGCAGTCTATGACACAAGGAAGAGGAAACCAGAGATCATCTCTTTGTGAAATGTGAATACACAAAAGAGGTAATGAAGAAACTGTTGAACTGGGCACAGAAGCAAAGTATGCTAGCAGTTAACTGGGAACATCATATGCATGAGGTGATCAAGAGAACTAAAGGCAGATCCAGGGAAGCACAACTATTCAAGATGTTATACACTAAAATGGTACATAGTAGATGGATAGAGAGAAACAAAAAAATATGTGAGAAAACAAATACGAGATGGGAGAGGATAGCCAAAGAGATAGTTTGTGTATGTTGTGCACGAGCTCCACCTAGTATAGCAGACATAGTTCAAAGTTATAGATTTGGATAGAAAAGATATGGAGACTATGAGATTTATGTAAATAGGATAGTTAAGCTGTGTTAGCAAACTATGGTATTATGTAAAATTTATTGGTGATTAATACGAAAGATAGTTACGAAAAAAAAAAAATATTAATCTATCTATATCTATATTCTATATATTATTAAAAGGAGATGAAAAAGCATTTATATTATGCCAAGTGGCAATCTCACAATAGGCCACTTGGCAATTTAGAAAAAAGTTAGTTAGGTTAGGTAATAATTAGTTATTTTTTTAATTTAAATTTTAAAAAATTTAAATTATGCATTATGTGATCTTGATAATTAGTTACTCTTTTTGAGTTAATAAATTTGGAGTTTTAAAATTATTATAAAATAATAAGAAGAAAAAGACTGCCAATTTAAATCGGGGAATAGTTTTTTTCAAATAAAAAAAGTTTAATACTTAATAAAATCTTGCTACAATTTTAAATTATCAATAGTTACACTTTCTATTATTTTTGAATGAAAGGAAAAAAATTTGAATCTAATCGTCATTAATTAATAATAATAATAATAATAATAATAATAATAATAATAATAATCTTCTTTATCTATATCTTATTAAAAAGAGAGGAAAATCCCTATCCTTAAGTCAAGTGGTCAGCCTAAAAAAATATCACATTGGCATAAGTAGTTAATATTTAGATATTTAGTTAATAATTAGTTATATATTATTGTTTTCCAAGTTGGAGAGTAGTTTCAAGTTAGAGTTTTTAAATTATTTTAAAATAAAAAACTAAAATTACATAAAATAAAAAATGCCAATTTAAAATTTCTTTATTTTTTTTAATAATTTTTGTTTTTCTTTTTTTTTTTTTAAATGAAAAGTTTATTTATTCAGAAAATATTATCTAAACTATTAGAATAAAAAAAATATGTATCTTATATTATATTATAAAAATAAAGTAGTATACAAAATTTTAAATAAAGTAATATGCTAATAAAAGTTTCTATTAACAATGCAATAATACTAAATATTGAATAATATAATAAGAAAAATATAGAACAAAAAAGTTATTCGATACTTATATAAGTATCATTAATGTAATAGAGCTTTTATTCTTTAAGTTCAAATAATATTATTGAGAGCAATAGGATAAAATTTAAAATAAAAAAATTTAAGAGTAATAAAATATATATCTTCTATTACATTCTAAAAACAAAATAGTAGATACAAATATTAAACAAGGTAATATGCTAATAAAAGCGTATATTAACAGTGGAATAATACTAAATATTTGATAATATAATAAAGAAAAATACAGAAAAAAATTTATTCAATGACTATATACACTCTTTTTAATTTAATAGAGATTTTATTCATTAAAATTCAGATAATATTATTGAGAAAAATATGATAAAATTTAAAATAAAAAAATATTTCAAGAGTAAAAAAAAAAAATATATTCTATTATATTATAAAAATAAAGTAGTATACAAGAATATTAAACAAAGTAATATGTTAGTAAAAATTTCTATTAACAATGCAATCATATTGAATATTGGATAGTATAATAAAAAAATAATAAAAAAGTTATTCAATGAATATATAAATCCATTTAATTTTATAGATATTTTATTCATTAAAATTCAAATAATATTATTGACAACTATAATAAAATTTAAAATAACAAATATTTCAAGATTAATAAAATATAGATATCTTCTCTTATATTACAATAAGAAAAAGCGGCCAAAAATATTAAACAAATTAATATGCTAATAATTTTTTTTATTAACAATGTAAAAATATTAAACACCGGATAATATAATAAAGTAAAATATATAACAAAAAAGTTATTCAATGACTATATACGTCCCTTTAATTTAATAGCAATTTTATTATTGGATATATCATATTGAGAAATAAGATGACAATTGAAATTTATTAAAGCAATACAATCTAATTTGTTCAAACAAGCCCGATCATAATTTAATTTAATCAATATTTTTTAATATTGACCGCGCATCACACGGGTACGACTACTAGTAGAAAATGAAAAAGAAGCTAATTGGACTTCTTTGGACTTGATTTGCATTGCCCAGCTGTCAATAGACCCAAAAGCCCAGCCCATCAAAAGAATTAACCCAAGCCCAACAGCTTTCGATCCTCCAACTATAAACCCTACATATAAAAGTGTTAGCAGCAGAATAAGAGCTGCGCAGAAGACGAGTGGGAAGATCATTGGTGAAGGGCGGAGAAAATGCAGATCTTCGTGAAAACTCTGACCGGTAAAACTATAACCCTAGAGGTTGAATCCAGTGACACTATTGACAACGTCAAGGCCAAAATTCAAGACAAGGAAGGTTTGTTTTTTACTCTATATTCAAGTTCAATTAATCACATAATTGTTTTTTCTCTCTCTATCATATAACTTAACTGAATTTGTGTATATGTTTGTTGGTGCTATAGGAATTCCACCGGACCAGCAAAGGCTGATTTTTGCTGGTAAGCAGCTTGAAGATGGCCGTACACTTGCTGACTATAACATTCAGAAAGGTATTTTTTTAAAATTGCTTGTTAATTTAGCTAAAAGTTGAAGTCTTTTTAATTGTATATTAATTTTGGATGTCAAAAATTGCAGAGTCGACTCTGCATTTGGTGCTGAGGCTTCGTGGTGGAATTATTGAACCATCTTTGATGGCTTTGGCCAGGAAGTACAACCAGGAAAAAATGATTTGCCGCAAGTAGGTCTTTAATGGGTCCTTTTGATTTGTCCCTATTTATATACTTCTCTTTTTGTAATGTTTTTATTGTAATAGCACTTATCCTTCAATTATCTGTTAGTACTACTATTCCATTACTAATGTTAGTACACTATTTAGTTAAGCTCGCAAGAGACATTGATTACATCTTTATTTTGTTCTAAAATGAAACATTATTGGATTAAATTGCCTTGCAATTTTAGGGGTTGTTTGGAAGGGTGTATAAGAATAGTGCGGAATAAGGTGCATTAGTAATGCATGGGTTAGTAATGCAAGCATTAGTTATGCATATATTATTTCTTATCTAATGTTTGGTGTGGTGTATTAAAATTATAATGCATTGCATAATTTTTAAGAAAAATAGTTGTTTACAAAAATGCCTTCCATATTCTCTTGCTTTGAGGAACTTTAAGCACAATTTTGTCTTTAACCATGCTAATGCATGCATTAATAACCTTGGTATTAATAATGTCATGGTTTTCTATGCATTATTTATGCATAGGATAATGCCACATATGATGTATTAGTTATACACATGTTGGAAATATATACCAAACAAGGTATTAGTAATGCATAGAGCTAATGCTTGCATTATTTTTTCTAATACCTCCTACCAAACGACCCCTTAAGGTGTTTGTAACTCCCTTCAAAATATAAACAGTGTAAAGTTCAAGCTCCCGAGTATTTAAAAAAGGCTAACTGCTATAGCTTTCTCCATGGAAATAGATGAAAGTCTCCTTGGTTTCTAGAGAAATGCTGGTCTTGATGGTTTTACAGTTTTAACAAGATTGGTAAGACTGCCAAGTGATGATTGATCGGTATTTTCTCTTCTTAAAGAAATAATGATCTAACACTAGTAAGTGTGATATGAACTGAAATTATCTTTTTGATAGATTAGTTGGTTAAGGAATATAAATTTCTGAAAAAGCTGGCATGATTGCCCCTTTCCTGCTTCTACATTTGGTTGTGATAAAAAAATTAGTGAAAATGTGTGTTCACACAAGCTTACATTTCAGTGCTGCTTTCATTCCTTGCTAGGAACATTGTGCATTCATAATGTATCTTTTCTTTATTTTTCATCCCTTGCTAGGAACATTGTGCATCCATATTTCTCTTCTTTATATCTTGACCACTGCTGCACTGTCCAGTGGATTCAACCTCACATGATTTGCTGCAATGCGCCTTCTGTCTTTACATTTTTATATAGTTCATGTTGAATCCTGCATACTTTCGTCCTCATAAAATCTTTGACATGTACTGCCACCACCATGCGTTATTTTAAAGCTGAGCTGACAGCTGACCTCCTGGGTCCGTAGATCATATGTTATTGTGCACTAAACAGTCATTGTTGAGGGAACTCATTGTTAGTCGTATTGAGCTTGCATTCATAAACAGCAGGAGTAGTCGCTTGGTTGAATCTAGAGCCATGATGATTTATTGAACTAGTATATGAGCATGTTACCTATTAGTTTAATAGTTAACCATTGTTCTCTCTACTGTCAAGTTATATTCTTATTTTTGTTAGATTATTTTGAGAGTAACCATGGCCATCTTTCTTAAATAACCTTAACTATATGTCCTCCCCCTACTAACACATTATAGCAATAATACTGCCTTAAAAAACCTTTAACTATATTTCCCCTCAATAATTTTTTTTTGAAACTGTTAACTTTTAGTCCCCTCAACAACATATTATAACAACGACACCTACACTTCTTAAGGTTGTATATTTCTAAATCCAACAACCTTTACTTTGATTGAACTTTTGAAGTACTTTCCGCAACATCTATCTATGGTTACTAATAACCTTGAAGTATCTTGCTATCTGATATTTGCTTCATTTCAAAGGTTCTTTAGTTATAGTAAGACAATCATGAATTAAGTGGACCTGCTGATGTACTGTAGATGTGTTTAATAGCCTCTAGCTGTGGAAAAAATTTAATGGGTCAACCTGAAATTTTTTCTTTCAACATACATGTTTCTTTCTAATGCTTTCCTTTATTTTTAAAGGTGCTATGCTCGTTTGCATCCTCGTGCTGTCAATTGCCGCAAAAAGAAGTGTGGCCACAGTAACCAGGTTCATTTCATCAAATTCTTCAAGACACATTATTCATTAACTCCTATCAGTGACTGCGGACTGACTTCTATCATTTATTTGGCTTTGCAGTTGAGGCCCAAGAAGAAGATAAAGTAGATGTTGATTTTGAAGTCCTGGCAACATGTAGCTGCTAATGTTGAGATCCTTGAGAAACTTATTAGATATGTTGTTAGGTTGCCTGTTCAATTTACTCTAAAAAGTTGATGGATTTATGTTTGACCTACTTTCATATTTCTTAATGAGCTACTTTCATATTTCTGAATGAGCTAGATTCTGTTGGTTACATTACTATAAGCTTTGTCAGATGTGTAGTTATATATATGCTTTAATCCAGCTATTTCGATTAGCCTTTTCCTCTGTTATGTTTGCTGAAGTGAGCCAAGAACATAGACAAAAACAACAAAAGTTAAAGTTGACGTTTTAACATGCAATGATTCACTAACAGATGTTTGTGTATGTGCAAGTGCATGTATCATTACTTCTTTACATCCTAATTATCAGAGTCAAACTATGGATGTGCATATTGCTATCTCATGAGCGATTGCTTAATGTAACAACTCAATGTTTTTAATAATTGTTCATTTTGACCTTATGGAGGAGTAAAAAAGTAAAAAGTACAATGGTCCTTTTTTCAATGTGGGATTTTCTTTTTGCACCTCCTCTCTTAAGAGGATGTTTGCTAGCTTAGAAGAAATCCAGATTGGGCACGCTCTCATCATTTTTCCCTTCACGGGTAAAACAAGCTGACCAGCTTTTGCTTTGTCCTTCCATGAACTAATATCATATTGAGGTAATCACCTCAAAGTGAGAAAGAAACTTGAGAAGTCGAGGAAAGGATTCTACTTGTCTGAGCTTACATGTATGTGATATTTTAAATTTGAGGATCAAATAAATTCAGGGTGAAGAATGTAATACCCCGACCTTTTAAGCATGTAATAACTATGAATTTGAACATGTTGTGACCTTTGCTTCCATGGAATATGGATAATAGGATGATGTTGGTTGATGAGATGATACGAAAACTGAAGGAAGAAAAGGCGTAGATGTGGTTGTAGAGGCCCCTGAATCAGAAAGAGACGCAAATACATAGTTTAGGGCATTGTGTTGTGGAAATTCCACCCAAGGTGGCAGTATTGATGCAATTAAACATCGTCTTGTTTAGTGGCACAGCTTTCTTGACCCATCTGTTTAGGTGATAGGCCATTTTTGTTTTGAGGAAACTAAAATATCATGGCAGTATATTTAGCAGTACATATGGCAGTATATGTAGCAGTACACATGTAAAATGGATTCACATTTTATCTTATGGCATATGCTATGTGCTTTATGATTATTTATTTGTATCTTCTCTTGATCTTAGCTAGAACTCAGAGTTGCAATTCAGTGTGTTTTCTTATTAGAAACTACCGTTTGCTTTGTGTTTTGGTCAACCTGCAGCAGGGGATGAGATGGACCTACGAACTAGTGTTGAGAAGCAAGACAGCCATTTTGCTACTTTATCTTTATGACTATGACTTTGTGCCAGCCACTTCTCTTGGTGAGGCAACAGAGCTGTGCCCGGTATTGCTTTGCGTGGCTACAAAATTGACAAGTTACACAGCAAAGTTCTATACTAAAACTCCCACAAGGGTGATCTACAATCAGAATCATCAAAAAAAGTTCTTGACTCAAAGTTACACTCGTTCTCGATTTCTGATAAACCATCAGCTATTTGTGCCATGTTGAGAATATCAGATTCTGTCCCCAAGTAGTCAATTTCCCTACTGTCTTCACACAAAGGTAAGCCAAATTCAGGACTGCAAGTTTCTGGTATGAACTCTGACTTGATCACATCCGTTTCTAGTTTATTGCCTTGATTCTGAATCTCTTCATTGCCACCCTTTTCAGTTAACTTTCTAAGTCTCTGCAACTGCAAAGATAAGAGAAAATTTCTAGTATTAGCTTTTCTAATTCAAAAAGGAGAAAGTTTTAATTAAATTACCTGGATGAGGAGGGATTCATTCTCTTTTTTGAGCATTTCATACTTGGAACCAAGGTTATCGTAACTGATTTTAAGCATTCTATACTCCATCTCAAGTTGCTTGGACTTTGATCTAGCTCTCTTGTTCTGAAACCATATAGCGACTTGGCGCGGTTGTAGGCCTAAGCTTTTTGCCAACTGCTGTTTTGTTCTCAGTTCAGGCCTTGCCTCTGTCTCAAACATGTGTTCTAATGACCGAATTTGCTCGTCGTTGAATCTTCTTCGCATGTTGTCCTTGCAATTCTTAATATTTGACATAGAGTGCAGGTTTAGATCCTTTCCTAATAAGGATGATTGACTCCACATGTCGGAGCTTGTTGGAGGCCTTTCTCCTACAGACATTCTCTTCCTTTGTTTTTTTGCTCTGATATTCAAGATTGCATGATTCGTGGGTAAGGTGCTTATTAAAATATATACCGTCTCTCTATATTTGGTGGACCATAAGCTGGTTTTAGTAATGACAAAATAAAGACTAGGTGTCCAGTTTTGGTGTGTTAATGTGTGTGTTATAACTGGCCCGCTATATGGTACACTTGTTAAATTCTTTCTGTTATCCTCTTAACATAATTGACACTTGAGAAAAAGAGAAAGAAATGTTTGGATCTTTCTTGATCTTTTGCAGAGGGAATTAGTAATTCCTTTAATAGGATTTAGGTAAATTGAATCTCCAGGATGTACTTGATACGTACAGTGTAATCATGAGTCATTTTTAATGGATTGATTATTATTTGACTCTCTTTTGATTATAAGCGTGAGGATCTAACATATAACATATGTTGTGTATATTTATAGAAGGGATACTCTGAATAGTAGTTAAACAAATAAGGTAAACCTCTGACCATTTTAAGGTACTATATCTGTTTTTACTTTTTCATAGTTTTCTAGTTTTAGACACCTGAAAGGAATATTTACAGTGTATGTAATATAGTGACAGGTTCTAGTGAATTTTCTTGGAATATTAGGGATAATAGGACGCGAGTCATGCCTTGTTACTGTAATATTGACGTACGGGCCGAAACCAATCACTTTAGTCCAGATTTGTCTTAATATTAATTTAGTATGTGTAAACTTTAAATTCTTGCTCCGCCTTTGGTTGATGAACATGTAAATCAACCCAAAAATACTCTTAATACGATAATGATATTGATGATAATAGTATCCGCTATAGTTCTAAGTCCGGACAATATTTTCCATATCTACTTCAACATGGAAAGACCAGGGAAGACCATATTTGACACTTTGTATAAAGTGATTGGAAAATGGGAGTGCTGAGGATAATTGCGTGGGACATAAGCAAAGATATTCTGTCCCATAAGAAACAATAACCAATGGTTTAAAGCCACTTTCTCGACTTAGATCAACACGTAAACCTACTTACGTGGTCTTATCTTTTGTATTTAATATTCCAAGATTGCTTTTCATAAGCTCCATTTTCTTTAGGGGAATTGATAGTGAACTAATCTTTCAGATATATAGCAAGTGTCCCTAGCTAGTCCGAATCCCGTGTGTTATTTCTTGCTCGATGTCCAGTACTCATATTGAGATTCGATTAAATGTAAATTGGCGTAAAAAGTTTCATATTGAAGGTAACGAGCTCTCTAATAAGGCGATTTCATACTCAAAGTTTGAACCTGAAATGTGCGGTTAAGCATGAACTGAAATACATACCACTCTATCACAAGAGTCTTGTTGCTTTAGTAATCACAATATAATTAAGGTGTGTTGGAACATCAGCTGTCAATTAAGGACGAGCCAGATGTTTAAACTAGAATGCACAAGCAGTTTTGTTGTTTTCTACACTGTTACTTCGTGGAGGCAGTTGTCCTGTGGTCATGAATATAAATACTCGTTTTCTTGAATGACTTATTGGATTGGACATTAGTGTTCTTTTCGTTTTTAGAAATTCTTAAGGTGAACTGTAACCATTATGATGGGAATGGATGGAATTCCTGCTCTCAATTTTCTTAATTCTTAGTTCAATGCAAATTTAGATTAATCAGGTCAATAGATTGTGCATATCAGATGATAAAACAAAGAACCAATATACTGTAGGATAGAGTAAAAATACAAAAAGAAAAAAGATAAAACATTTAGTATGTAGTACCCAATGTTTTCTACCTAATGTTTTTGTTTAGTTTGATTTTGGTCTTGAAAGTTCTTCAGTCACGATCATTATCTAATTCTCTTCACTCGACTTAGGGGCATATCAAGGAACTATCACCTTTTTTAAGAAATGGAGCAAGCAAGGGACAAACGGGATTAAAAAATAAATAATAGTATTGAAGTGTCCTATTTGTGCAAATCACTCTACATAAAGTTGGGTAAAGCCCACTGAGTATCACTCTGATTTCTGGGCCAACTGTATCTTTCTTTGTTAGGAGAATTAACCCAAATAGCCGTCCATTCAATTGCTTAAACTAAAAATAGTCGGTGGATATATAATATATGTATTTATATATTATATGTGTATAATTATGTATATTCAATATATAATCTATGTATATAGCTAGAAAAAGTAAATAAATAAATATGACCAGCTATTTGTGTAAAGATCCCTTGCTAGCTAAGAAGAGCCAACTAGATCTGCAACTTGGGCTTTGCCTTGTCCCTAGGAAAGGGAAAGTGTATAGTCTAGGAGTGTTAAATGAGAGAGTTGGGTCGATTTTAAGCGGGTCAAAATGGGTTGAGTCAATAATTGATTACTTGGACTAAGATGGGCTAGGTCAAGATGGACTAAAATTTGGGTCATAGCCCAACTGACTCAACTCTTATCAAGTTTTACTTAATATGTTGTTTCCTTATGAATTTTATAATTACTAACTACTTTTTCTTTTGTCGCGGTCATATATAACATATCAAACAAAAATATACTATTATTTCTATGATATTTTGGCAAATTGATCTCTGCGTAACCTATAAAATATACTATAAATTTGGCTGATTTTTAGCCCAACTTTAAATGAGTTGAAAAGAGTGTAAAAATTGCACGGGTCACCCTATTTGGTCGCCCCCATTTAACCTATACCCGTTTTTTTTAAAACTTTTAATTTGTACCCACTTTTTAAATAACTTCAGCTCCTCCTTCCCTCGTTGAGCTGAAGTTCACCAGTTAAGCTGAAGTTTGCCAGTTATAAAGACAAAACTTCAGCTCTAGAGCTGAAGTTCCCCAGTGTAACTGGGGGAACTTCAGCCCCGTATGCTGAAGTTTTTGTCTTTATAACTGGGGGACTTCAGCTCTAGAACTTCAACTCGCAAGCTACTTCAGGCCCGTCTGCTAGAATGCTGAAGTTTTGTGTGATTGCCTTTGCTACTTCAGTCCCGCATGCTGAAGTTATGAGCAAAAGCGGGTACATATGCAAATTTTTTTACAAAGCGGATATAAGTTAAAACGTGGCACAAAAAGTGGGTACGGATACAAAAGCCCCAATAGAGTTGGGTCAAGATTGCTTGAGTTCAATGAATGAGCAGGTCAATAGCCAGCCCAAGATTGGCGGTGTCATTTGGGTTGGCCAAATTTGACAAGCCTAGTCCATTCTTTCGGCCCACAATTGCCATGCAAAAGTATGATTTGAGTGATGAAAAGGGATTATACATTACTAGCCGATATATATAAATTAGATACAGTTATAAAAATATTATTCATAAACTATATACATTATATATTTGTCGACTATTTCTAGTTTAAGAGATTAGGTAGGCAGCTATTAGGATGATACAAAATTGTGACAAATAATCACTGCAAGATTTATTTTAGAGTGAAAAAAGAATTCTTGTAAACCAATCAATAGTTGCAGTTCTCTTAACGGTTTTGAAAGGACAAATAGCACGGCAATGGATCTCCAATTTAATTCTGGATTTAAAAGATGAGCATAGAGAATTTATGAAAAAAGAAACTATAGAAAAGTGGAAATTTTACATAAAACACTACATTAGAAGAATTGGGTCATCCAACGCTCTAGAAACCATTATCTATAAAATATCTACTAAGCCTTTGTAAAGGACCATTATATTACTTAGACGTGAAATTTGAAGCACAAAATACAAAATTGGCATGTCGAAACTAAACGTATTCGCTAGTCAAAAAGTGTATAAATTATAAAAAAACGTTATATCAGCTATTAGTTTTAGGAGCAGTTAAAAATATATAGTCGTCAAAAAATTTCAATTCTATCAAAAGTCTTTCTCCAAAGAAAATAAAAATAAAAACCAAAAAACTTACCTACTATTTTCCCAATATTCTGTCCCTAGCTAACTCTCACAAATATAATGGAACGAGCTGTTCATTCCCATTTTTAACAAAAACAACATCACAGTCTCGTTAGTATATCATTTCATTCTAATGCTAGATTAAATATTGAAAGCAAAAAAAGAAGACTAAAGTCATTGTCTTCCAACGAGGAAAATCACTATCTATTAGTTATACGAAAAGGCTAATAAATCCAAAAGCTAATGCTAGCAAAAGTTTAACTTTGTTAGTCCATTTTTGGGTGAAGAGTTGGAAGAGAATTGACTTCTATATCTTCTTGGAAAAGAATCCAACCATTTTATTGAAAGTAGTTTTTGTATAAAATCTCAAAATATTAGTTAATTAAATAATATAAGGACGAAAAACACAAATGAAGCTAAGGTGTCGTGGAGAGTTATGTTTACCAAATCAAAGACATCTAATGTTGGGATTTAACTTTTTATCTTAGATTTTTCTCATTTGTTACATAATGCAAAAGAATCTTTCTCTCCCCCACTTTGTAAAAATTATTAATTGTATATAAGTGAAAATCTTGGGTAATGAAAAAGCATGCACCAAAAAGGAGTCCACCTTTTTCTGCACTTTCCCAACTACTCCCATGCACCTTTTTCCTTAGGTTATTCCCTTAATGATTAAAAACGTCCAAACTAATTAAGTTATTTATTTGTAACAAAGCACTCAAATGTTGAATTTTGTGCTTTTAACTAACACAAATTTCTCATTCATCATCTTGTATTAGAGAACTTCTTTAGACTAGTCTTCAATTATTCGAAAAGTAAAATTTCATGGTAATATATATAAAATGCATACTCAAAAACATTTGTATCATATATATAAATATATACATGTATCTATCCTTTTGTCCTTTTTTTTTTAAAAAAAATTTCTTGCTCAAGTTATTTATTACGCGGTGCCTTCCTGAGGTTCTTTGGAAGGGCGACGTAAGGCTAAGCAACCGATGTCAAGGTGGTTGCCGTCCGCCAAGTGAGGTCCCCGCTGCACGCTAGACGAGATTGTCAGTGCCGTGTAGGAAAACCAATGCCAACAATTTGAGAGAACAGTAATGAGAATTGAATGAAAGCTGATTGAATTAATGAAAGCTATTACAAAGAGAGCAATGCGGTGTCGAGGGGGAGAGACACCAGTACAGAGAATTGCTTGCTAGAAAATGTTTGATTGCTTGATCCCCCCTAATAATGCTTAAAAAAAATAAACCCTAGTTACAGGAATAGACTAAAATATGCTAGAGAAACATAATGAAAGTACATGGAATGAAAACTACTCTAATAATACAGGAAAAAGGACTTAGTTTTCTACAGGGGTAGAAACAGGTCCGTTGTCAGCTGCTTGTGGCTGGGCGCTCACGAGGGAAATTGGTGGGGGCGACAGAGGCACATGCGCGCTTGTCACTTGGCGCGGCCAAGACCACGGGGCCGTCCGTGGCGCTAGGCGTTGAGAGGCTTGCTGGGACGCCACGGGGGGCGTCCAAGGGGTCATGGGGCATGGTTGGAAAGCCGCCCATGACATATTAGATGATGAAAAGTTATCACGTTATTTTTCTCAAAAAACTTTTTAGTTTATTAAAACAGTGTTTACTTATTCACGTCGTTTTTCTACTTCTATCTTTTCCAGAATAATGTTACTTTTGCATTTGAAATAATTCAAATTTGGATCTCTTTTATTTTAAGCATAAACAATAGGAGAGTAGCAATTTCCAAAGAAAGGGCAAAAGTTATGGCAGAGTTTGTAGATAACAGGAGTTGGTAGGTTAATAATAAGGAAATGAAATAGAAAATAGGAGACATGAAGTCAAAAAGTATCATTTGGATTTCATGATTTCCACGTAGCTAATTACTTACCACTGCTAGCATAAATTCAAGTATTAATTGCAGCAGGGTAGTGAAAATCAGTGCATCACCTCGAGTCAATGGCAAAACAACACAAATTCTATTCAAACCGTGAAAAAAGAAAAAAAGCAATTTCCTACTTTTCTTTAACTAGGGACAAAACCTACCCTTTTTTTTGAAAAAAATAATTGTGTCATGGCAACTCTCTTATCTTCATCTGTTCTTCAGCTTGTTTTATTTTTTCAGTATCAAGTCAAGTCACATGTACAATGGAATAATAGTTTATTACTTCTTTTTTTTTTTTTTTAAATATGTCAAACACATCTTTTCACTTTTACAAATTCTAATTAACTTCTTTTGCAAATATTTTTTCTATTCTTAAAGAAATATTTTTATACATTTTTGCTATATGGAGCGAGATTTTTCCTACGTTTCAGATATCATTAATTTGGATTATCTGTAAGTTCTCTTAATTAAATCTTTCGTGAATTTTTCTTATTCCCAAGAATGTTAGTAATTCTTTTCAAATTTTGTTATATTACTTTTAACTTTTTCTATTTTTTCTTTCACATTACAACAATTTTTACAACCCTTTTAAATATTTTTAGCTATAAAAATGTTGTAAAATTTTCTATTCCAAATGAATATGTAAAAATTGACTTTCTCCTTACTTGAAACTTCAGGGATCAAGGCGTAGTTAGTTGATTTGATTGATTTAATGACTATATTTGTTGTTGAACTACCAATGACAAATTTGAATTTGGGAGTAGTAGAGTACAAATATTATTCAGTCTTTAAATATATTTTAAGAAATTCACAAAATATTCGTAAATATTTCATAGTGAACCAGTTACTATTGTATATACATATTAATTTAAATTTTCTGTAGAGCAGTATAAACTTCAAATTTAAGATTCCTATATAATTTATATAGGAACTTACGAGTAAATGAAGAGATGCATAACATGAAAGCAAAAGGTGAATATCAAGAATAAGCCAAAGGGATTTCTGCATTATGAAAGCTTTAGAACAACACAAAAGTCACCTCCATTTCACGCAAACAAATGAAAATTTCAATAAGGGAGCAGAAACAGTTAAACTCAGAAACATGAAAAAGGCTACCACTAGATGTTGTACTACATATATATTTCTCGAAAGTTGATTGATTTTTCCCCTTTCTAACTTTTTAAGTTGACCGTTTTAAAAGTTACTTATGTCCCACTACCAAATGAATAGATTTAACACTATTTCAACGGCTCAATCTTTATCATTAATCTTAGCTCTTCCATATTTCTTACTTAGGTGTAATTGTCTTTTCTTTTTAGTAGTTCTCTGACCGAGGGTCTATCAGAAACAATCTTTTTGTCCTTTCAGGAATAAGGGTAAGACTACGTATATCTTACCTTTCCCATACCCTACTTATGAAAAACTACTGAATTTGTTGTTGTTGTTTGCTCTTCGGGATTAATAAAATTGAAATTTTTGTTATTTTTAGTCCAGTTCTTCTTTTTCTAATTACAAACTTCTACAATTTTTATTGTTTAATTTTAGCACAAAGAAAGAGTAATTTAAAGACTAAGGGGTCGCTTGATATGCGGTATAAGAAGTTATAGTGCTGGTATAAACATTTAATAACACCTTAATACTTTGTTTGGTTAACAAATCAGGTATACGTGAGCCCGGGATTAATTTTAATTCTGGGATAACTTATACCTTATATAGGGTGAGGTAATTAGCACCGGTATAACTTATACATTCTTCTTACAAATTATGCAATTGTTATATTTAATACAACATACCAAACAATGGATAAGTTATGCTGGGATAGTTATTTAGGGATTATTTTTTATCCACTGTTTGGTATGCTGTATTAAATATGACAATTGCATAATTTCTAATAAGAATGTATAAGTTATACCGGTGCTAATTACCTCACCCTCTATAAGGTATAAGTTATCCCGAAATTAAAATTAATCCCGGGATAAATTGTATCAGGTTTGCTAACCAAATAAAGTATTAAAATGATATTAAATTTTTATAATAATATTATATTTTCTTATACCTCATACCAAACGACCCCTAAATAGATTGTTTTACGAGAAAACCCTAGTTGTAGAAAAGTGGCAATAGCAAAGTAAAGAAGGGCAGTAGTGAAATTTCTCAAAGCTGAAGGGGAAGGCTGACCAAGTCTGTCCTATCTCTGTCCTTCTGTCTTAAATTGATGTCTTCGATACTATCCCTCCGCAAGCTTAGAAAATGAAGTTACACTCTGAACGAGGGTCCCCTTTTTTTTATGTTAACCATTTATTGTTTTTGTTTTATTTTAAAGAGTTTAATTTCTTATATATTCCTCATCAATAAAATACAATATCAAGTAAATTCTCTGAATAATACTCCATTCATTCCAAATTAGATGATATACTTTTTTTTTTGTCTGTTTTAAAATAAATGATATATTTTTAAAATTTTATAATAATTCAAATTTAAACTCTTTATTTTACTTATTTTATTCCTTAATGAGAAGCTTTTATAATCCTACAAATATCATGACCTCACAAAGCTTTTATCCCTTAAGCTTTTAAGATTACAAGTTTTAAATTTTTTTTCTTTTTTCTTAAATTTCGTATCGAGTCAAACTACTTCGTCTACATTGAAACAGGGAATAGTGTATAAGAAACATGCAAAATAACACTGTTGCAATCAGTTAAATTTCATCAATAAGGTAAGTATTTTGACTTTTTAATGCATATAAGTTAAACATTTATTTTCCTAATCTATTCTCGTTCTCTAAATTAATTTAGTATAACCGATTCAACACAAATAAATGAGAAAGATAACGAAGATTAAAAGTAATGTGGAAGGTTATAACGCGGTGAATCTTTTATATATTAATGAAAAATTTTATACAGGGAATTTAGTACCAATTTCAACTAATTTAAATTGTGGCAAGTAGTTTTTGTATACTCTCAATATTTTTACTAGTGTATTACCCAGAACATGTAACCTACGCAAATGCTAATTTGTCATGCTATGTAAAAGATTCCTTCTCTAGTTGAGTTGACAAATCTTTTGGTGTCACACCCAATTGGCCCCGCTATTGATAGTCTATATGTTTTCTTGTTTCTGAAATCAAATTAAATACTGTTGTGTTATTTCATTGTCAAGTTTTTACCCCATTCATGTTATTATTATATATATCTTCGATCTCGTGATATACGTTTGCTTATTATTTTTGTTATTCTCTTCTTCTGATATTTCTCTTATCCTCATTCCTGGAGTAAGATATTATACTAATAATTCTTAGTGCAGATCATGCTTTTTCTGATTTTTCATCTTTTCCCCTTTTGGCTGACTTCCTGGTTATGATTTTGAGAAAAATTTACCTGATGCTTGTATTAGGTAATTTACTGATAATTTTCCCCTTTTTTGCTTTCCCCCCCTCCTTTTCTTTTCCATCACTTTTTCGGGTTGACAATCCACCCAAATACCTTGCGACATACCAAAATCAAGAGTCCGGAACTAAAATAATGTTCTTTTGGACAAAAGAATCTTAATAAATGGTAAAAAAAAAAGTTACAAAAGTATATATAACGCATTAATTTTGTGTGCTATACCTTAACGGTAACTTTTGCCGTTAAGGTACAACGCACAAAATTAGTGCGTTATACCTCTGACACAAAAAACCTGCCCAGGTATAGCGCAGTGCTTTTGTGCGCTATACATATAGCGTTTTTGTTTTGCGCGCTATACCACCTTTTTGGCTCCACCAATAATAACTGGCATAACAATTATTCAAATGCGTATAGCGCACAGAATTTGGGCGCTCTACATCAAAAAAAAAATTCCCCGGCAAGCCATTTTCTGTATAAAGAGGTTAGGATTGTAGGAAAAATCATTCAAAAAATATTTTAAGTCTCGTTCAAATGTTGTTGTTGTTAAATTCTCCAGCATTTTTCATTATGTCTGAAGAGCGTAGAATAAGAGTTTCATTATATTGGAGGAGGGGCGGGGGAGGGGGTGAGGTTGTGATGGACAATAACTCTGTGAGGTACAGTTTACCTGCACAGTGTCATGTTAAATTGCCACTTACAATGGAGTACGATAAATATATATCGTTGTTATGCAAAAAAAATGAGTGCGAGGAAACGTTCAGTGATACTTAAAGTAACCGGAAGATATCCATATTCCGTCACTCCGCAAGGGGTTGCTTTTTTTTCTCAGAGTTTAACATCGACGATAATGAAACTTTGAGGGATTTTCTGAGTACTCCGGATGAATGCCGGAAATTTCTTGTAACCACAATGTTGGAGATGTACGTCAAGGTCGAAGACGGTCCCAACAATGAGGTTGCGCATAGTAGGGATAAACCCCAGTCATCGGGTAGTTATTCTGGAGCAGTTTTTTTGGACAGGTTCCAGATGAAAGAGTTTCCTTGATTTAAACTTATCACCGCCGGCAAATGAGCAGCGAGAATATAATTTCTCTCCTGCTTTCCATAATTCACTAGACAAGTGGTAAACTTCAATTTTCCTTTGTGTTACGATGTACATTTTTGTTGTATTGAATTTGTATTAACGGTTATATATTTAACAGGGGGTACCGGCCGGATATGAATTTTACAAGTGGTCCATTCGGGAGTCATCACCTAATTGAAAATGTCCATCATGGAATTTCATCACATGACTTGTAAGTGAAGTGATATAGTTATATGGAAAGTATTTATTAATTTCAGTAGCTTATTATTTTGTTGGTTGTGCACTGAAAACGAGCAAGTTGAACCACTTGTACTCACGTAATTGCCCGAAGACGACGTATTAAATCGGGATCTAGCAGATGCACAAAGTGAGGAAGAGAACAGTGACTACGACAATATGAATCCGGAGACGAGACACCCTTTCCTCGTGAGGATGGTGATGAGGAGGATGAGGAGGAAGGACCTGATTTGAAGAGAGAGTATGCTCCA
>ML432521.1:28883-84141 GCA_005239525.1 Nicotiana knightiana | reverse complement strand
CCCCCTCTGTTTGCCGCAGGTGGTTTTGGCCATGTCATTGGATGTTGCGTGCAACCAAGAAGAAGACCGGTATGTGGAAAGTGGATAAATACATTCTCATCCACACATGCGAAATGGACATATTCAACGGGAACCACTTCAACTTGGATATTGACTTGATTTCTCTTGTACTTATTTCGTACCTCGAAGCGTCCATAAGGTATAAAATCAAAGAGTGCATTACATCAGTCCACCAGGAATATGGCCATACCATTACGAAAAAAAAAGACATTTCTCGGGCGCAAACGAGCGTTTGAAATTGTCTACGGTAACTGGGATAAGTCATTTGCATCTCTGACAAAGTACATGGCCGCACTGCAGCACTTTAACCCCGGGACGATTGTTGAATGGAAGCTTGAGCGGAGTCCGGGAAAACCAGAATATATATTAATTACGTGTTCTGAGCGTTTAAACCAGCAATTAATGGATTTTCGCATTGTCGGCCCGTAATATCCATAGACGGAAGTCATGTCTATGGAAAGTACGATATCAAGCTATTGATAGCCATGGCAGTAGATGCTAATGGAAAAATATTTCCTATAGCTCTTGCTGTTTGTGCCAATGAAAGCACATAGACGTGGACGCTGTTTTTGAACCACTTGAAAGAGCACATTGTCAAACAATGTTTCGGTATTTGTCTAATATCTGATCGGCACGATGGTATCTTAGGTTGTGTGGAGAACTTGCCTGCATGGCAAGAACCTTATGCATACCACCGTTACTGTGTGAGGCACTTTAAGGCCAATTTCCATAAGGCATATCCCAACAAGGATCTAAATGATTGATGTGGATGGCAGCAACAGACCACTAACAACATAAATTCCGGAGGCACATGGAATCTATCAGGCAAGAACACGAGGCAGCCTATTGTTGGTTAATGCAACATCACCCTGAAAAGTGGACTTTGCATGCGGATGGTGACCGACGATGGGGAATTCTGACTACAACGTTTCAAAGTCTTTCAACGGGTTATTGAAGTCGGCAAGAGAATTGCCTGTCACATCCACGGTGCGGATGTCGTTCAAGCAGATGGCGGAGAGGTTTGTTGAACGGCCTTATGCTGCAACGACATTGATGGAAAGGGGTGTTGAATTTATGCTAGTGCCGATGAAGAGATTTGAGAAATATAGAGGGCGAGCACATTGGCATTCATTTTTGCAGTATGATAACGAAAGAAATATTTTTAAAGTTTGCATCGCTATCCATCAAAATCGGGGAAATAATATACATACTGTAAATGAATCATCAAGGTTATGCTCTTGTGGGAAAAGATCCATCTACCACATGCCTTGCTCACATGCCATAAAGTGTTTTCAATGTATTGGTTTTGGGGAGACCAACTATGTTGATCAACAATATAGTGTTGCTAAGTATCTAAACACATATAGTAGGCAGTTGCAGCCAGTGGGTGCTGAGCATTATTGGCCGCCGGAACCATTTAAAATGGTGTGCAACAAGTCCTATTTGCGTCGAAATACAGAAGAGAACGCGTAAACGGAACCAAATGGATGTTAGTGATAACGTTTATGCGCGCAAATATGGTATATGCTCGCAAACAGGACACAACCGTTGAAAATGTCCTTCTGGTGGTTTGGGTGGCAATACTAATCAGGCTCGTGGTAGGTTTTCTTCTAGTGTGCCTAACTATCCATGAGTTTATGTTGTAATAATTAGTTGTTTTGTTTACAAGATTTATGAAATAATTTTATGTTTGTTAATTATGATTTGAGCTTTTTCATTTAAGTTTTTTAAATGATAATAATAAAATTATGTGTATATATTAAATATTACGTTATGTGTGTTGTCTTGTCGAACTGAAAAGGCTGACCAACTGACATAAAATTGTCTTGTACACATCATGATATTTAACATGCAAAACATAGCGCGATTAAATAATAAAATTATGTGTATATTTAGCGCGATTAAATACTACGTTATGTGTGTTTTCTTGTCGAACTGAAAAGGCTGACTAGCTCACATAAAGTTGTCTTGTACATATCATGATATTTAACACGGAAAACATAGCGAGATTAAATACTACGTTATGTGTATATTTATATATTTAGAGCGGTTAAATACTACATTTTGTGTGTTGTCTCGCCTATAAATAACGTGCTCATTCTACTTATTTTGTGCGCTCAAAAATTACTAATAGCAAATTTTTTAACGCACAAATGTCTCAACCTCTTTATACACCAATGCGCAAGTGTGGAAAAAGATGCATGATGCAAAATTATTGTTTACATCAAATACAAAAAAAGGAAGGACACATCAATGTGTCCCGCATCCGGTGTGCCTCAACGTAGCCGCTGGCCTGAGGCGCATCCCATCCCGCCCGGGTACACTATCAAGATTATCATCATCAAATCGCCTCCTTATAGCCAGATGCGGCGCAGGATGACAAGTATCCGTGGTGCCATCAGGATCAATATAAGGGTATGTCGGTCCAGTAGAAGCCTAAATAAGAATAGAATGCTCAGTATAGAAAAGTATATCATAATTCAAAACAATTTAAATTGCCTTACCATGATGTCGTCGGGATCCTGAATGTAATCATTTGTTGCAGCCACGTCAGCATAGCGTGAAGCCTTAAAAAGGTAATTAATAAAGTTATAGAAAATAAATAAGTTACAGTTAAAACAAATTCAAATTCAATACTAATAAACTCATACCTGCGAATGTGATGATGAGCCATAACTCAGTCGGTGCCCACTATGCAAATCTCGGGTTGACCAATCCTCATCAGCGGTAGACGGGCCTGGGAAGTATCTAGCCCAATCCACTCCAGGAATATTCGTGCCCGTGATCAATAATTGACCTGACGGGGTCACCCGCGAAGTCATTGGAATGAGATGCATCCCAAGGTTGTAAGACGGCATGTCCGTCTCATGTAGACCACCTGTCATATCAGCAGCAACATCATCAACAGGAGCCTTAACGCCCCCTTGCTGGGGACCACCTCCTCTCCGGCCACCACCATGTCGTCCGGCACCCTCACCTCGTCGGGCACCACTACCTCGTCGGCCACGGCCACCTCGTGCGACACCACAACCTCGCTCGTACTGCCCTGGGTCCATATAATCAGGCTCGTGTACCAAACACTGATCCTCTCGGGCTCGCTGCAGTGTCCGGGAAGCTACCTCTACAAATCGATGGCTATAATCCTGCATTGCCGCAGGATCGCCGACATGATCCTGCATCTGCAGTCCCATCTGATAGACGGTATGTAGTCCAATAGCCTGCAGAACGTAACAAATATAAACTACATATATGACACTAAATTACAGTTATATAATTAATAATAACAGAAAACATACTAGTGCCTCGTGTCGCCCGGGGTATGGAACGTACCGACTGTCCGCCGGATGAATGGGGTTCCTGATAAAAAGTCGGGTAACGTGGCGATACTATGACATATATCCTTGAATAGTCACCTCCTGAATCTCCGTAGGTAGGGGCGGAATCAACTGATCTCGCTGGTCCCAAATATGCATCTGTGCGTAAGCCAGGTCTTAAATGCGTCGTCTGCCCTGGAACGATCATCCCTCTGATAATGTATAGCCTCCCATATAGGCGGCCTCGGTATATACTGCGGACGGCCAAACTGACGAAGTACCTGCTCGGAGGCATGATGCTCCACAATATCGAGGCATATGAACGGGGCAGAAGTGCTCCAAATCGATCGGCCGAACGAGCAATAATCTGGAAGGGTACCGATCAAATCGTCGCTTATGGCGTCCAGATGAACTATCAAATAAGAACACAAAACGTGAGTATGTGCAACACTAAGTTAATCTATACCAGGTAAGTTTAGGTACATATTTACCTGCGCGCCCTCCAGCAGATCCAACACATCCATGTAGAGGGGGAGATTATGATGAGCATCATACTCTCGTACAAGTCTACGGTGGAGAACCCACCTCCTGGATAGAGGGAGAAACAGAGGTGGTACATTAGGGGGCCTCGCCAATGGGCAGGTGGAAATTGTGCGTCTCCGGTCGCCACCGCTCAATCAACGCCGTGATCAAAGCCCAGTCGAGCTGCATCAGGCCGATCGGAATAATCCTATTAAATCCCGTGTCCTCCAGGCACTGGACTACACGGGGATGGAGATCGCGATCCCTCAAAATATCCCACATGTCGTCCACTCTCCTAGCGCGGAGAGTCTCCGTCAGTACCTGTCCGTCCCATATATGGGCGGATCTATGATCGCCCTGTAAGACTAATAGCTCTGGAGAGTAAGGGCCGAGATGTATAGGCGGCACGTCCATGTCGTCAACTGTAAATCAAAACAACATTAATTGTATGTTTAATTTATAAATTAAATAATAGTTTTCTGAGTTACACAATTTTTAGAGTTATACAATATTTATATTTGTGGGTTCCAGGCTCGATATTTGAGGCCCGTAGCACCAACTATCATTAATAATTATGTGTGTCAAATTCAATATTTTTATAGTGCCTTGTGTGTTTGTTTTATAATGTAAATTCATAATTTTTAATAACTTAATTGTACAGAGTGTATATATATACCTATGATTTTCAGGCTCGATATTTGAGGCCCAGTAGCACCAAATTATCATTAATAATTATGTGTGTCAAATTCCATATTTTTATAATGCCTTGTGTGTTTGTTTTATAATTTAAATTCATAATTTTTAATAACTTAATTGTACAAAGTATATATATATATATACCTATGGGTTCCAGGCTCGATATTTGAGACCCAGAAGCACCAAACTATCATTAATAATTATATGTGTCAAATTCAATATTTTTATAATTTTGTGTGTTTGTTTTATAATTTAAATTCATAATTTTTAATAACTTAATTGTACAAAGTATATAAAACAAACACACAAGGCACTATAAAAATATTGAATTTGACACATATAATTATTAATGATAGTTTGGTGCTTCTGGGTCTCAAATATCGAGCCTGGAACCCATAGGTATATATATATATATACTTTGTACAATTAAGTTATTAAAAATTATGAATTTAAATTATAAAACAAACACACAAGGCACTATAAAAATATTAAATTTGACAAACATAATTATTAATAATAGTTTGGTGCTATTGGGCCTCAAATATCGAGAATGGAGCACATAGGGATATATATATATATATATATATATATACACACACACACACACCCCTATGATTTTCAGGCTCGATATTTGAGGCCTAGTAACACCAAACTATCATTAATGCCTTGTGTGTTTGTTTTATAATTTAAATTCATAATTTTTAATAACTTAATTGTACAGAGTATATATATATATACCTATGGGTTCCAGGATCGATATTTGAGACCCAGTAGCACCAAACTATCATTAATAATTATGTGTGTCAAATTCAATATTTTTATAATTTTGTGTGATTGTTTTATAATTTAAATTCATAATTTTTAATAACTTAATTGTACAAAGTATAATATATATACATATGTGTTCCATTCTCGATATTTGAGGCCCAGTAGCACCAAACTATTATTAATAATTATGTGTATCAAATTCAATATTTTTATAGTGCCTTGTGTGTTTGTTTTATAATTTAAATTCATAATTTTTAATAACTTAATTGTACAAAGTATATATATATATACCTATGGGTTCCAGGATCGGTATTTGAGACTCAATAGCACCAAACTATCATTATTAATTATGTTTGTTAAATTCAATATTTTTATAATTTTGTGTGTTTGTTAATATAAATTCATAATTTTTAATAACTAAATTGTAATATATATATATATATATATATATATATATATATATTCAATTACCAGTAAAAGATACTTAAACTAAAAGGATTCTACGCTAATATACTACACTTTACTACGCTAAAAGGCTCTACATTTTACTACGATAAAAGACTACATTTTACTACACTAAAAATTAAACTAAACTAAATATAAATACATTTTAATTACAAATAAAACACAAAAAGGCATGGAAACACAAATATAAAAGTCCGAATATTAACAAACAAATTTATTTCACAATTTTATACAACACTAATATTTAAGTCCGGATAAATATAACATACTAGTTTCGCAAATTGTAACGAACCGACCGGTCGTTTTGGGAAATCAAACTCTGTTCAACGACATAAGGTCTGGAACAACTTTGGTATATGAGTATCGACTTGCGTGCATGGTGTAATTCGGCTTTCGGATGGTTTAGTGTCAAATTGGAAGAAGGAACCTTGTTTAGGAAGTTCGAACGGTGAAAAAGTTGACCGAAATTGGACTTTTGGGTAAACAACCTCGGAATGGGTCGTGGACGATCTCAACAGCTTCGTATGGTGATTTTGGACTTGGGCGCGTGTTCGGAATGCATTTTGGAAGTCCGTAACTCATTTAGGATTGAATGCCGAAGTTTGAATTTTTGAAGTTTCCAGTCCGGTAGTGAGTTTTTGATCCGAGGGTCGGAATGGAATTCCGGAAGTTGGAGCAGCTCCGTTAGGTCATTTTGGACTTGACTGCAAAATTTGGCGTCATTCCGAGTTGAATTGATAGGTTTTGGCATGAGATTCGATATATGAAAAATTGGAAGTTTATAAGCTTGATTTTTGGTTTGATTCGTCGTTTCGATGTTGTTTTATGTGATTTGAAACTTCGAGCGAGTCCGTGTTAGGTTATATGAATTGTGTGTGTGATTAGACGTGGTCCCGGGAGCCTCGGGTGTTTTTCGGATGGGCTACATATCATTTTTTTCCATTTTGAACTGCTGAAGTTGCTGCTTCTGATATCCTTCTTCGCGATCGCGATGCCTTGCTGAAGACCACCTGGAATTTTCCTCTTCGCGTTCGCATGATCCCTCTCGCGTTCGCGAAGTCCAGCTTACCTTCCCCATCGTATTCGCGTAAGCTCTCACGCGTTCGCGTAGAGTAACTTCTGGACCTCGCTATTTTCTTCATCGCGTTCGCGTTCCAGACGTCGCGTTCGCGTACCCTTGTCAGCTCAGGCCTTTGCGTTCGCGTACTGATCCTCGCGATCACAAAGAGAATTTTTGGGATCTTTTATTTTTCTTCTTCGCGCACGCGAGCCTACTTCAGCGTTCGCGATGCATTAAATGCCTGGGCAGTTATTAACACTTGAAAACCGAGGATTAGCCATTTTTATCAAAACACAAGCTTGGGAGCTCGGATTTGGGAGCAATTTTGAAGGTTTTTCGAGGGCAACTACTGGGTAACGATTCTACTCTCTTGTGCTTAAAACCCACTAATCTGATCACTAATTCCTCCTTAATTTCGGATTTTTGAATTAAAATAGGTAAAACTTCATAGACCGAATTTTTGAGTTTTGATTGGGTTTTTTATCATCCGTTTTGAGAGATTTTTATATGATTAGACTCATGAGAGTATGAGGTTTCTGAAAACGTTAATTTCACCCGATTCCGAGATGTTTGCCTGAGGGGCATTTTGGTCATTTTATCTAAATTTGCGTCTTAGCTTTGAATTAAATAGTAGAATCAGTTGCGTGAGATGTTATTTACGATATGTAATTGAATTGAATAGATTTGGGCCATTCGGAGTCGGATACTCGTGGCAAACGTGTGGTTTCGAGTTGATTTTGAGCCGGTTCGAGGTAAATATCTTGCCTAACCTTGTGTGGGGGACTTCCCCTTAGGATTTGAGTCTTCTCTGTTGATTGTATTCCTTGTACGTGAGGTGACGAGTGCGTTCTCGGATTTTACTTGTGGAAATTTTCCCTTATTAGGTTCTTAGCTCCTTGTAACTACAGAGTATGAAGTTGTTTTTGATATGATTGAGTTCCCTGTTATTAGTTTCACCTCTACATGTGTTTACTTGGAAATTATTTGCCCTTTTTGGTTTATTCTTGTTGCATAATTGACTCTTGCTTTGTTTAACTGAAAATCCCTACCCTTCTATAGTCGCGTTACCTTCATAATTGCTTGTCTCTATTTGGAAATTATTAGGAACTCTCATGTAATTAATTGGTCTTAATGGAGGTTACGGTTATCTTTCCTCTGCTCATCCTTACTTGAAATCATTGTATATTCTTCGTAACTTGCCCAACTGTAAAAGAAGTTAGATATCCTATGTTTAGTTGATAATTCCTTATTTGAAATTATTTGTTTCATGTTAACTTCCTTGTTGTTGAACTACGTATTATGGAATTGTTGTTTCATATTATTCTCCCTTGTTGCAATGTTCTTATTTCACTTAGTATTCTCTGTTATGGTTATTCCTCGTGAACTAGTTGTACCGTCTCCTGGTGAACAGAGGCACCTGAGTTGATTTTCTTGTGTTGTTCTTGTAAACATTGTCATTTATTATGTTGTACTTGTTGATATTGTGATGCACGAGGTTTCTGTCGTGCGGTTGTTGATATTGTAATGCACGAGGTTTCTGCCATGCAGTTGTTGATATTGTGATGCACGAGGTTTCTGCCGTGCGATTGTTGATATTGTGATGCACGAGGTCTCTACCGTGCGGTTGTTGTTGATAGGTTGCACGGGGTCTTTGCCGTGCTATTATTGCTATTGATGTATTGCACATGCAGCGTGATAAGGCGGGATATGTTTATATGCTTATATGTAGGTTGCGCATGTGGCGGAATAAGGTGGGAACATTATGATGCACGTGTGGCGGAATAAGGCGGCACTTATTATATTGTTATTTGCACACGTGGCGAAATAAGGTGGGCTATGTCAGGGGTTAGTTGTAAAGAATTGTGACGGCATGTGGAGGCATTCCTATGTTGTTTAATATTGTTATTGTGGGTTGCTTACCTCTACGAGACTTATCGCTTAGGAGTTGTGAGGAAACATCGTACGTGCTGTTCGTTCTCCTTTTTATGTTACTAGTTGGTAGAATTCTTGTTAAAACACTTGCACAAGCATACACGTAGTTGAACACTCCTATTAGAGGTGAATTCCTCCTTATTTTGCTAAGGGTGGAGGTACGCCCTTGTTTATCCATTATATATGTGAGATTGGCCCTAGTTAGCCAGTTAGTTGTCAGCATGACTGTGAGACTGATGGGGCACAAGATGCCAAGTGTTAGATTTCAGATGCTGGGGTTTCGTGAGTTGTGGTTTGTCCGAGATTGGTAAGATTGTGGAAAGAGTTGAATAAGACCTTGTGTGAACATCATCATAGGTTATGAGTTATTGTTTTGTGTTCCCCTTATTGTGTTGGGTCCTTAGGATTCAGATTGTGATTTTGCCATCATTACATATCAACATTTATCATTTTCTCGTTGTTGCTTGCTGTTCTTTTTCCCTTATGGTGAATTGTAGAATTAATGTTCTCTTCGTGCAGTCTTTACATATATCATTTCCGTTGTTCCTATGATTATACTGTTTATTTGACCGATAGGTGTCTCGACTGTCCCTTGTCACTACTCCACCGAGGTTAGTCTTGATACTTACTGGGCACCGCCGTGGCGTGCTCATGCTACTCTTCTGCACATTTTTGTTGTGCAGATACATGTACTCCCATTCAGTTCTGTCAGCCTTGGAAGGAGGCGTTTCTATAGAGACTTCGAGGTATATCTGCTATGTCCGTAGACCGAAGAGTCACTTTCTATATTCTGTAATAAGTATAGCCTTTAAGTATTTTTCCTTTGTTTAAACATTCTTGAGTTAGAGCCTCTTATGTATCCCTTAGCTTGTGATTTGTGAGATTCCGGGTTCTGGGAATTGTGTTAGCTTCGAGAGCTGTTATTGTATGTGCTGAGCGGCACCTTAAATGTTGTTTATTTTACTAGTTTAGTTTTAATTACTTTCTTCCGCAATTATGATTTATCTTCCGCATTGTTAGGCTTACCTAGTTGTAGGGACTAGGTGCCATCATGACATGTTCACGGAGGGCGAACTGGGGTCGTGACACAAATAAAATACAAATTAAATAGCACACATTGAAATCAACTAATATGCATTATTATAAAAGTTTCAACATAAAATAAAGTGAAATACCTCGATTTAGTGTTTCGGGAAAGCAAATTGGTTAAAAATTTGACTATGAAAGAGTGAACCCACAATAATACGATGCTCTACTCCGAAGTGGGACCTACGTTCTACATCTTTTGTGTGATGGGGGGCCCAATTTTTTTTTACTGTAACGAGGGGGGGACCAGAATAGGGAGATGTAAAAAAATGGGGGAGAAGACGATCTGGTGGGGTTGGAGAAGACGATCTGGTGGGGTTGGGGAAGACGAAGAGGATTAAATAAAGGGTATAGCGCAGAAAAAGAAAATGTTTTATGTATAGCGCACAAAAGTACTGCGCTATACTGTGGCAGTCAGAAAGTCAGAGGTATAACACACTAATTTTGTGCGTTATACCTTAACGACAAAAGTTACCGTTAAGGTATAGCGCACAAAATTAGTGCGTTATATATACTTTTGTAACTTTTTTTTACCACCTATTAAGGTTCTTTTTGTCCAAAAGAACATTATTTTGGTTCAGGACTCCCAAAATCAACATTACTCCCTCCTTTTAAAAAGCAAGTTTTCGTAATAATGACTTGAAACTTTCTTGAGTAATTCATATGACGCAGTTTAAATGTAAAATTTAAGAAAATAAAGAAAATATATTAAAAAATGCGATCGTAAATACGCCATAATATTCATGTGACTATAAGATATTAAAACTTGTTATATTAAGCATTTCAATTAATTTTTGAACCGACTAATAAAGGAATTTTCTCATTTTTTTTAAAACGGAGGAAATATATGTCAAGTTTTAACAAGTGCAAAAACTTACAAAAACTTACTACGTTCGTGTCCCGACCCGAAATTCTCATTGTCGGGACTGTGATGACGCCTAACATTATACTTGCTTGACATGCCACATTAGAGAATCATTAGCCAATTCTTTTACATTTTTAGAGATTAACAACAAATAAGCTATAACGAGTAAAAATGAACGCAAAAATATATATAACAACTTCAATATATATATATATATATATATATATATACACACACACACACACACACACACTACCCAGAATCTGGAGTCACAATCCACGAACTTCTAAGATTTTTACTACAAGTAATTGTCTGAAAGAAATAAAACCATTTTCGAAATAGAGGAAACAGTAAAACAAAAGGTATAGAAGGGGACGCCACGACCTGCGGACGCCGACAGGTCTACCTTGGGTCTCCTATCAGGTAGATCCCACAGCCAACCTCGCGATTAGTTCGGACCAGCTCAAAAATTTGCACAAGAAGTGTAGAGTGCAGTATCAGTATAACCGACCCCATGTACTTTTAAGTGCCGAGCCTAACCTCGATGAAGAAGTGACGAAGCTATGACGAGTCACTCACAATATAGCCTGTGTGCAGTACATATAGTAAAAGCAGAAAAGAAAAACATAGTAGAATAAAGCAGTAACTTGTAAGAAATAACTACAGTTCTTAGAAGTAATTCAACAACCTTCAGATACTACCAATCCCTAAGTATAATTAAGACTACCGTACAACTAACACAGCTCAGGGAAGCATAAACACATAGATTGTTGCGATGCGCAACCTAGGGCTATGCATAATTTGGTAAATACTGAATTCCCATACCGAAACAAAAAAATTTGGTATTCCGCATTCGATATTTTGGCATTCGGTATGGCTTTTGGTTTAAGTTTTAAAAATAATTTGGTATTAGGTATGGTATTTGGTATTTGAAAATAAAATATCGAAATACCGATACCGTACCGAAATATATATTATATTACATAATACACATATTATTAATTATAAAAAAATATAAAAAATTGAAAATTTTACTTTCTTTTATTTTATAAGTTCATCAATTAACTCTAAGCAAGTAACAAGACATTTCTAATGACCAAATTTATTCCTTTATGTATCATTTTCTCTCTCTAAGTTGATATTTGCTGGTTTTGGACAAAACTTTCGTCAATAAACATTTTTAGTTTTGTACTTTTGAGTACTTTAATCAAGAATATTACAGTCTATGGCTCTACGCACTGGCTAGTATTCAAATCGAATAAATCAAAGTTATCGAACCGAATAAACCGTAACCGAAAGGAGAAAAATCGAACCATACCAAATTTAATTAGGTACAATATTGGTATAGCATTTTAAGAATCGAATATCGAAAATATTGAATCGAAATGTCTAAATATCGTACCGTATCGACCACGAACACCCCTAGCGCAACCCGATCCCACCGCACATATCATATTCCTCCCTTATTTCCTCATAATAGCATAACAACAAAATATAAATAAAATTATTGCAGCGTGCAACCCGATCCCACCATATCACAATAACACAATCACAATTCACCCATATTCCGCCAAACAATCCACCCTCATTACACTTGTTGCAGCCTGCAACCCGATCCCACTGTATAATATCAATTCACTTTTATTCATCCTCAATATATCACCTTTATTCCACCTGTTGCAGCGTGCAACCCGATCCTACCATATCAATATTAATTACTCAGTATGTACAGAAATTTCACAGTTCAAATCATAAAACCCTTCACAATGCTTAAACTTCAAACTGAAACAGATAGGAAGTTTGTATACCACGAAAGATTCACATAAATTATACTACACAGAGAGTCCAACTTAGAATATACCACAAAAGTATCGATAAACCAGCTTAAGTATTAATAGGAATAATGAAACTACGGAAGGACTAATACCATTAAAAGAGGGAAAGTATATCTAACAGGTGAGAATTAGGCATGAAAATACAAGTAAAGCATGTAACCGTTAGGACAGGGAAAGAGACAATATGAGAAGAATGGGAAAGAAACATGCCAACAGATAAATTGGATGCGCATAAGTACTCGTTACCTCACATATACGCCACTCACATGGATTTCATAAAGAAAATAGTTCGAGGGTTCCTAATTCCCTCAAGTTAAGGTTAGACACACCACTTACCTCGCTCCGAAGGTCACACAATGCTCAACCAGAACCTTTACTCTAGAATTCACCTCCAAACCACTCTTATCTATCCACAATTGACTCAATAATATTAATTACAATGCATAAATTTAGATTCCTCAAACTTTTCCCCAAAAAGTCAAAAATCGACCCCGGACCCGCTTGGTCAAAACCCAAGGTTCGGACCAAAATATATTCACCCATTCACCCCTGGCCCGATTATATTTAAGCCCGAGTAAGGCTTAAACATGACTTTTAAAGGTTTCGGATCACAAAATTAGGTTTAAATCACAAGATGACATATCGGGTCATCACAATTTGACATCATGTATATACTAGGGTATCAAAAATATGTGATGAAATTCCCTCATGTTGCAGAAGATCGTTGGTTAACTAGCACACAATCACACACAAAGCAAATATAAAAGAAAAATCAACACAAGGATTTAACGAGGTTCGGCTAAGGCTAATCCTCGGGACAGAAGCAGAGAGAGTTTTCCATTATGAATGAGAATGAAAGCACAATACAATCTATAGAATCCCCAACTCACACCATCCTTGAGTGATCATCAATCAAAGTTATAAAATTTCTAGCACCACTCTTAGAGGGAACTCTTTTTGGACCTATGAGTCTGAATGTATATAATCTAACTTGTCTTTGGTTTTGTGCTCGGATTTCTTGCTGAACTTTGCCCTTGTCTGTTTACCAAACATATAATGCTAAAAAAATTCAAAACTTGATTTTTCTACCCATTCAGCAAATTATGCTTACTCAACAAAGACAATCCCTTATCACTCATATGACCAATTCGCAAGTGCCATAACTAAGACTAATTCAGATCACTCTTTCCAGAAGCTTTAACAACTTCCACTTCAACTACATTGGATTAAAGATGATACAATTTAAAATACAATTTACCCTTCATGAGTATCATGGAGCCTTTACACACTTTAAGTGGTCCATTCTCGAAGTAAAATTTATAGCCTTGATCATTTAAAGTCGAAAGAGAAATCAAATTTCTCTTTATCCAAGGCACATGCCAACACTCAATGTTTCTGATAATTCCACTGAGCATTCTCAATTTAATGACCAATCCCCTCGCCTAGTAATGGATTATCATCTCCTATGTAGACAATCCCACTCATTTGCTTGTAAGTTTCAAACCAATTCTTGTGTTGACACATGTGGAAAGTAGAACTAGAATCAAGAACCTAAGAATTCTACCCATGACTAGAACTTACAACACAGACTTCCCCCACAAAGTCACTATCATTAAGATTATTGCTAGTGTCAACAATATTTTTTGAATTACCTATTTTCTGCTTCCCTCTTTTTTCCTTCAGCTTAGGACAATCTCTCTTGTACTGACCTTGTTTCCCGAACTAATATTAGTTTTGCTTCTTTGCTCTAGACTTTGATCTGGCGGTTGATTTTTTTTCCTGTTAAATTCCTTTTGTTGTGTTCTTCCTCTAATCACAAGACCTTCGCCCTCAATTCTGCTGTCTGAAAAGCTCTTTTTCAACTCTTTAGATTTTAGTGCATTACTAACATCTTCCAGTGAAATGATGTTCCCATGTAGCAGCATATCGACAAAAGTATCATAAGACAATGGTAAAGAACATAACACTATCAAGGCCTAATCCTCACTCTCAATTTGGATATCCACATTCTTCAGGTCCATTATAACTGAATTAAACTCTTCAATGTGAGTTTTAACAGGTGTACCTTCGTTCATACGTAGATTGTGTAACCTCTTTTTCAAGTAGAGGCGGTTTTTTTAGTGATTTCTTAGAATACAAATCTTCAAGCTTCTTCCATGCCATTGTTGTAGAAGTTTCTTCAGTAAGTTCTCGAGGAACGCTATCTGTAACGCTCATGAAGATTGCACTCAAAGCTCTCTCTTCAGGTCTGCCTTCTCTGTCTCTTTCATCTCTTCAGAAAAATCCTCATTAATTGCCTTCCATAACCTTTGTAACAATAGGGATGATTTCATCCTATTCTTCCATAGACTGAAGCTAGAACCCCGTCAAAGTTCTCTTTTTCATACTTTGTTGAAGATGATGAAGACATATGAACCCTAGATTATATGTAAAAATTCGAACCTTGCTCTGATACCAATTGTTGCGCAAGATCGTGGGTACTAGCACATAATCACTGACAAAGCAAAAAGAGAAGAAAATCAACACAAAGATTTAATGAAGTTCGGCTAAGCCTAATCCTCAGAGTAGAAGCAGAGAGAGTTTCCACTACGAATGAGAAGAAAGACATTATACAATCTATAGAATCCCAACTACAACCCCTATATATAGATTCCAAATAGTCCCAAACTTATATGAGAAAGGTTTCTCAATTTGACATGATTATAGATTTTTCTTTTCCAAATCTATTGGGACAATGCGTTTTCCTAAATGTGTTTCCTAAAAATACAAAAAAATAATTTAAGACACAAAATAACACATTAACTATGATTTTATCTTGATTATATACTATGTTGGTGTATGAAGGGATCCTGATGAATTTATGTGAAGTTTTTGAACTACTCGATATATTGTCCGTAAAGCAGGTTAAATTGCGCACGATGACTATTGGTTAAGCTTTCATGTTAATTAGATATTGAATTAGATTACTAAAAGTTCTAAATAACTTCACCTAATAATGGATTGAAATATTAGAAGCTATATGATAAAAGACTTTTATGTTATGTCATTGACTCTACAAATTGAATGGTTTTGATACCCGCAATAAGGACGTATAAACTACAATTAGTTCAAGGTTAAAGTCAAGAAAGGAGATGAGGGGAGCCCGAATACAGCGGAACTCAGTAATTTTAATCTAAACTTATACTCCGTATTTATTATATAAATTATTAATTTAATATCTGGTAACTGCAACAGTCTAAATTTATGAAGTAATAAATTTCAAATTCTGACACGTCTCTCGAGGAAGGGTGACACAGGAAGAAAGGGAGAGTTTTGGTAATTGTCGTGGTCATTTCTGGATCCAGTTAACCAATTGTGAATAATGTAGGGTCAAGGGGGCATGGTGTCTGTTGCTATGCTTTTATGACTTTGTTTGTCCTTTCCTACACAGTACATACCCCCCCCCCCCTCTCTCTTTCTTTCTCCATCCTTTATTTATTATCATCTCTATCCCTCTCTTCTTTCATTCAGTCTCAACAACTAAACAATTTCCTCTCCCACTTTCTTCCCTTCCTTTCTATCTTAGTTTCTTTGAAGATTCATTGGAGGAAGTTGTCTCAGTTGAGGGGAATGTTGTCTGGCTCGAGGTCACCAACTAGATCCATAAGCTCCATTTTATGCTTATTTGAACATAACGATTAGTTTTATTCACTAGAATAATATATAAAGATTCGTTGATTATATGAAAAGGGGTTATGGATCACGAGTTAGTGTTGTCGGACCAGGCTTCATTCCCCCCAATTGTTACTTCCTCTCTTGACAAAAATCAAAAGCTTTGAAATGAGTCGAGTTTTGGCTTCTGAAAAAGGTAAAGTTTATTTATTTATAAGATCTTGATATATATGAGACGAGTTTTAGCTTTTGTTTGTTGTGAATTGTGGTCATCATCAGGTAATCTTGGACAAGAGCAGATTGGTGTAATGATGAAGAATTTTGACTCCTTCCACTTTCCTGCCACGGTAAGTGCAGACGAGTTTATTGAGTACTATTTTTAACCTTAAATCTGATTCTGCTTTTATTTTGCTTGTCATTTGTGCTCCTTTTCCTTGTGTCAGTTACTCTCTCTGTTTGAGTTAAAGAGTTACTTATATCATTACTCTGATTTTTCAAATGATGGCTTCTTGAATCTCTTCTGTCCGTTTCTGCTCTTTTCTTCTTTTTTAGATTTCTCTCTTTCTGCTATCATCTTTTTACTCATCATTTCTTATTTTAGGGTTTTCTTCTCAGTTCCTACAAGTGATATCTTACAAGGAGAAATCATTGAGTTTATGCAAAAATACATTCATTTCATTTTCTTATCTTATTTTGTTCCTTCTGATTTGTTGTTTCCTTTTTATATTCTTCTCTCATATATATATATGCTTTTCTTGATGACAGACTCGGAGATATGCAAACTTTTAACCTTATATTTTGTACAAGATCTTGTGACATCATCATATACACAGAGTTATGCTAATAAAGTTTCTTCACATGAACAAGAAGCTACATTCCTCGTTTCTTTTTTCACTTTTTGGGTTAAAACTTATAGAGGTGTGAAAGAATATATTCATTCTTTGTAAAGCTGGCGTAAGATTTTCTATTTCCTGGAGAATGATCAGAGAATAATCTTTCAAATGTCTACACTCTTTATCATGGAGCTTGTAAGAGTTGTGAATGAGAAGCAACCTGTGTTGGCAAACTCTCCGAAAATATGCCGCACCCTTATCAGATCCTCCATAAATGCAACATGCGCCTAATGACATTTTTGAAGGATTCAAGTAACACGCCCACTTGCAGCAGTGACTTATTGTTTTGCCATATTTTCTTGATAATTTACATGTGATAGTGAATTATTGTTTACCCTATACATCACAGACCGTAAAGTTACTATACCAGAGTGATTTTCTTTAATAAGAATAGTGTTGTACAATCAATATCAACCCTCTTTGATGTGAAAACAAGCTAAGGGCCTGTGGTTGTTGTACAATTCAATAATGGATCTGTTGATGAACTGGATTCAACATTGCATATGGCACTTTGGAAATTGAAGCTAAATTCTGTCGCTCTCTTGGCTCTATTACATTCTTGTGATCTGCTCCTTTTGTTTGATGGGATGTTTTTTGGTACTCTATACTAGCATTAGTCTCTCACAATTTCAAAAAAAAAAAAAATTAATTAATATATGGAATACTGAAAGATTTGAACTACTTTGTAAATCTCTAAATGGAATGAGAGTAGCTTTTCAAGTAAAAATTTTTTTCTTCAAAAACTCAAAATTTGCGTTTTTGAAAATTTAAAACAAGCACCACCTTGATACTTTTTGGAAAAACTGACGTTTTTGTAGAACACATTCGAGCGCACCTTGAACAATATCATACTCGGTGTAAACTTATAAAGTTGGGTTAGGGATAAAGTGTATGCGGACCTTCTGATAGACCCCGGCTCAAGACCGAGTGCACGTATGTAACTATTGAAAAATGAAGTGTGGTCTAATGAATTCAATGGAAGTCATAACAGCTCCTTTGTACATTGCTTTGGTGTTAAAAGATTTCTCTACTGAGTTTGTTTTCTTGCATTTCAGCAATGAAGCTACTTGTACTTTTACCATTGTTGAAAAAACATTAATAGTGTTACATCTTTGTACAACGTGATACAAAAATGATGGCTTTAAATGCTTAGCTTGTCCCTCCTATATATTTAGCAATGAAGCTACTTAAACTTTTTACCTGTTGTGAAAATAACATTGATAGGGTTACATTTTAGCTAAAAATGTTCGGAAAATGACGTCTTTAAATGCTTTGCCTTTCATGGATTTAATGTGTCAAACAGAAAATAACATCTACTGGGATTGTCAAAGTGGTTTTTTTCTTTTTTGGGGTTGTCAAAGTTTGAACTTGTGATGCTGGTTGTACGATTTGATCAGCTGTTTGAGTGTTGAAATTAAACTGAAATAAAACAAGAGAATACATCAATTAAGGGCAAAGTTAGATCATTTCCCATGGTCCAGAGGCAAACTTGGATCTTTTTCCTATAAAATAAAACCCTCCTCAAATCACTATGGAATATGGTTAGAGGTAGGAGCAAATTTAGGACCAAAAAAAAAGAGCCAATAGGTTGACGAAAGGTATTCACAAGATGAATCAAATGCACTAGAGGCATTTTTTTAACCTTTCTCATTAAATAAAGAAAAGTAAAAGGAAAGATGCAATTGAGGGAAAGAATGAAGAATTAACTTTTGAAGTATAGTCGAATCTTTCAAATAGGTGTGTTTATTTCCGATATATTTTTACGGTTATAGTAAATTGTTATAATAGAAAATACTGTATATATTATAGTAATAATGTTAAAAATTGGTTCAAAAAAAATTTGATGGTTGTAGTAAAGTAACATTATGAACAATGTATGGATTAAGAATTACTGGGAAGTGAAATCCCTCGATAGAAATGCTGACAAAAACCTGGAAAAGAGTGAAGGCCCTCTCTCATTGTGTCATCAATATTTACTGAAGCTGAGGCATCATTTTCATATTATAGTATGCTAACATTTAATGCCTTTACTACTCAGGCTGACCTTCACGCCATTCCTCTTTCAGTAGAGTCAATATCAATATATCAGCCCATAGCATCTACTATAATATTGGATCTCTACATTTAAAATATGAATGGTTTTTCACTTTACCCCCTGAGTTTCTGACCTCTACTTAATTAGACAATGATATTTCTCTCATTGTTTTCAAAAATTACTGCCAAGTTTTCTGGCTACATATGTCAGCTTGACTCCTGCATGTCTGTGCTTTTTTCCTTTCCTATTCATCACTAGAGTAGCCCCTTATTTTTCGCCCTCAATCCAGACAATTACGCAGAATTTAAATCATTTTTTAATTAATTTTTAAATAAGTTTAATCAAGATATAATATCTTCATGTAGGGAAAAAAGGGTGGGAAAAGAATTAAACTATACTTGGACATGATTGGGTAGCATATTCTTTGTGTTTAAGATTTTGAGCGACTGTCTCATAAATCCAACAAAATTTCTTTTAATATTTATTTTTGCTGATCAGTATTTGTATACAATCTTATGAAAACTTAATTAAGAATTGAAAATATTTATCCTGAACTTAAACCAGGTAATAAGACCACTGATTTATTTCAATTCTTACTCTTTATTATATGCATTAAACTGTATGCCTCAAGTATACAATATGCTTACACGGGTCTTTATATTTGTCCACAACTTATATTTCTATTTTCCTCCACCCATCTCCAACACTGCCCCTACCCCCGACCCCCACCCCGGTGACTTTTTATGGCGAATTCAAGATTTGAATAATATGGGTCAAGAATGTCAACGAATCAATACGTACCAGAGTTATTGGGTTACAAATTAAATATTTGTACATATTTATAAAATTCTTAAAATATATAAAATATGAACCAAAACTATTGAGTTTAACTAAACTCATAGCTTATATTCAGAGACAGAGTTAACATTTAAAATTTATTTCAGTATTCTAATTCTTTAAGTTACTAGGTTCTAACTTAATAATTTGTACATAATTCAATAATTTTTTAAGACAAATATAATGTAACGACCCAACCGGCTGTTTTGAGCATTTACACGTCGCTCAGTAGTTTACGGGCATAAGTAGTTCCGTATGATGTATTATGACTTATGTAAATCGTCGGTTTTGGTTTTAGGTTATTCAGAATCGGTTTGGAAGAATGAATTTCATTGTGGAAGCTTTAAGTTGAAGGAGTTGACTAAGTTTTTTTTTGTGAAGTTGACCCCGGAACGGAGTTATTATGCCCAGAATTTGCATTTGGATATTTCTATAAGGTTTTGACCCAAATTGGCGAAAGTAAAAATTTAAAGGTTTGGAAAGTCCATAAGTTTGACCGAAAGTTGACTTTGGAGATATCAGATTCATATTTTGGTTCCGGAATTGGAATAGCTTTGTTATGTCACTTGGGACTTGTGTGCAAAATTTGGATTAATTCCGGGTTGATTTGCTATGTTTCGCCACGAGTTATTGAAGTTGAAAAGTTCAAAGTTCATAGTTTTCGATTTGAGGTGTGATTCGTCGTTTTGATATTGTTATGTGTGTTTTGAGGCTTCGAGTAGGTCCGTGTTATGTTATGAGAGTTGTTGTCATGTTTGGACGGGGACCCGAGGGGCTCAGGCGTGTTTTAGACCGATTTCAGATCATTTTTCTTCATTTTGGCACTGATGTGTTCTGCTGTTTTCTGGTGTCTCAGTCCTTCATCGCGTTCGCGTGGCAAGTGTCGCGAACACGTAATGTATTTTGATGGTGGTAGCATTTCTTCATCGCGTTCGCGAGTAATGGTCCGCGTTCGCGTAGTTTGGGGAAAGTCTTCTTTGTGTTCGCGTATGATGGATCGCGGATGCGTAGGGTTGAGCTGGGAGCCGGAGCCGGAGGACTTCTTTGTGTTCGCGTATGATGGATCGCGGATTCGTGTAGTTGTAGTCGCGTTCGCGAAGGTCTAAGCTAGCTGTGAGTCGCGTTCGCGAAGTGTTTATCGCGAACACGAAGTATATTATGGTGGCTGATTATTTTGTTCATCGCGAACGTGATGGTATTGCCGCGTTCACGAAAGAGGATGTCTGGGTAGTGTATATAGTACTCTATTTCGAAGGTTTCAGACATTTTTTCATTTTTGGAGCTATGGAGCTTTGATTGAGGCGATTCTTTAAGCGATTTTCACCATATGAATTGGGGGTTAGTGTTCTCTACTTGGTTTTGTTTATATTTCGTGAATCTATCTTCGTTTTTGGAAATTGGATTGTGAATTTTAAAGAGAAAATTGGGGATTTTGGCCTAAAGTTTCATAATATGAATTTTTGAGTTTTGTACATCGAATTGGAGTTGGATTTGAGTGAAACTAATATCGTTGGTCTCGTAATTGAATGGGTTTTCAGAGTTTGTGAGATTTATTGGTTTTGGAGGTGCGGGCCCGAGTGTGATTTTTGGTCGGTTTTGGGTTTTGATTAAGGATTCAATCTTTATCATTTGGAATTATTTCCTTGGGCTTTATTTGATATATTGTGTTCTTTTTGGCTAGTTTTGAGTCGTTTGAAAGTCGCTACGCGCATGATGGCATCTTTGGAGCATCGTTTGGCTTGCTCGGTATTGGTATTAACTTTTTCGAGGTAAGTAACTCTTCTAAACTTAGTGCTGAGGGTATGAAACCCTGTAATACGTGTTATGTGATTGGTATTGAGGCGACACACATGCTAGGTGACGGGCGTGTGGGCGTGCACCATGTGAATTTTGATTCTGTTGCTTCTATGGCACTGTATAGTGGTCCTACTTTGTTGATATCAGTGTTTTCTCCATGTGATAAAGTAGTTAAGCTGCCAATCATGCTAGATATCATGTTTGGGCATCATGCCGATTTTGTTTGGGCCCATTGTGGTTGTTTCTTACTATCATCTCACTAATTTCATTGATATTTCGTACTCAGTCATATCCATGCATTCATGTCATATCTCAATCTCAGTTATTATTTATTGATACATCATATCATTGTTGTCGGACTAGTTTCATGATATTGTGAGCCCGTGAGTGAGACTGGAGAGATTGATGACTGAGTGGGGCCAAGTGCCTGAGTGAGTGTGATATTTTGGGATCGGACTACATGCTGCAACATGTTATATTGATTACATTTTATGGGATCGGACTGCACGTCGCATCAATATATATTGATTACATATTTTGGGATTAGGCTGCACGTCGCAATGATATATTGATTAACATTTTATGGGATCGGGCTGCACGCCGCAGCGATATAGCGCTTGGGCTGAAGGAGCCCCTCCAGAGTCTACACACCCATAATGATTGCAGTCGACTATATATATGTGGATCGGGCTGCACGCCGCATCAGGTATTGTGCTGCGCTGAGTGATTGAGCATAGTGAGAGAGGATACAAGACAATGAGATTGAGTACTCTGAGAGTGTGAGTACATGAGCTCATCATCGAGATGCATTGCATTTGACATGCGTACTTGAGATATATGCATAGAGATGCATTTCCTTCTGCTACCTAGTTTTGGTGACATTTATGAATTTACCTTTATCCTGACATATAGGCATAAAGATATACTTTCCTCATGCTATCTGAAAATGAAACATCTTACTTATTGCTGAAAGGATTTTTGGGATAAATCACAGTTTTTCAACGTATTTTGACAATTTTGATAATGGGTTTTCATTGAAATTCTTGAAAAGCATGCCTATTTTCTGGAACTGTGAATGAGCTGCGCATTTTATTTATGAGATACCTCTTTTATCGCTTGTACTATGCTGTTATGAACTGTTGTGGAATATTAGTATTGGACCAGACCTTTGTGTTAGCTCGTCACTGCTTTCAACCTAAGGTTAGGTTTGTTACTTACTGAGTACATGGGGTCGGTTGTACTTATACTACACTTTTGCACCGTGCGTGAAGATGTTGGTTTCTGATGTTGCTGTGTTCGATGGAGCTGGAGTGAAGATGTACCTGCGTCCTGGTTGTAGTTGCCCTTTGTTCGTGGTAGCTTTAAATCTATAAAACTCTGTTTATGTACTTTTTAAATAGACGATGTATTTATTTCATTTCAGCTTTGTAAATTTTATCTTTAAAAGCTCATGAGTTGTACTACCAGTCTTTGGAAAATATATAAAATTATGTAAATTACTATCGTTTATTTGTCTAGTTAATATCATTGGAATTGGATAGTTACTAGTTGGCTTACCTAGCAGAATGGGTTAGGTGCCATCACGACTAGTGGATTTGGAGTCGTGACAAGTTGGTATCAGAGCTCTAGGTTCATAAGTTGTACAAGTCATGAGCAAGTGTCTAGTAGAGTCTTGCGGATCGGTATGATGACGTCTATACCTATCTTCGAGAGACTACATGACATTTAGGATATATTTCCCATCTTTCTTTCCTTATTGTGCATCATTGATTCAACTTGCAGCATATCCCTTTGAATTCCTTCCACGCATTCGTATGCGCACATGAGCGCTCGGTATCAGCTGTGCAACGACGACTTGTGATTCCATGGTTGAAGTGCGAGATGTGATTTTGGCATGTTGATGCTGGGCCAGTCTGGAGGACTTGAGGCCGGGTTTTGACGGTAGCCTGAGCACGGAGATTTCGATTGAGTGAGCACCTGCTTTTGGGACTTTTATGTCCGTTGGTGTCCCTATTAATAGAATTTGTGATTGGATGATTACGTGGTAAATAAGATGTGACTGCGAGATTGTGTTTAAGATTTTGAGCGACTGTCTCATATATTCAGCAAAATTACTTTACCAAATTTATTTTTGCTGATGAGTATTTGTATACAATCTTATGAAAACTTAATTAAGAATTGAAAATATTTATCTTGAACTTAAACCAGGTAATAAGACCATTGATTTTTTTTTTGGTAATTAAAGATTTTTATTTATCAAGTATAAGTATTTACATTCTATCAAATTTAAGACCATTGATTTATTGCAATTATTACTATTTATTATATGCATTAAACGGTATGCCTCAATTATATTATATGCTTACGCGGGTCTATATATTTGTCCAAAATTTATATTTTTATTCTCCTCCACCCATCTCCAACACTGCCCCTGCCCCGACCCCCACCCTGGTGACTATTGATGGCGAATTCAAGATTTGAATTTTATGGGTCATAAATATTAGTGAATCAATACTTACCAGAGTTATTGGGTTCCAAATTAAATATTTGTACATATTTAGTAAACTTCTTAAAATATATAAAATATATGAACCAAAACTATTGGGTTTAACTGAACTCACAGCTTATATTCAGAGACGGAGCTAACATTTGAAATTAATTTCTATATTCTAATTCTTTAAGTTACTAGGTTCTAATTTAACAATTTGTACGTAATTCAATAATTTTTTAAGGCAAATATAAAGCTTGAACAAAGTTCTAGGAATCTGTCGTACCCGTATCCAAAAGGCTAGCTCCGCCATGGTTATAATGTACATTTGCTCATGAGGGTGTGGTAAGACCTCTAATATTGGTGAAGATAGGAACTTCATCAAGGGAATTCAGAAAACTATTCTATTGCATTAGGGATTCGACAATTAAAATATACATATAAATTTCCCTTACACATGTATAATATGTGTAAAAATTACGCGGGACACTCTATTTGGTCGCGCCCATTTAACCTATATCCGTTTTTTTAACACTTTTAACTTCTACCCACTTTTTAAATAACTTCATCCCCCTTTTCCTCGCTGAGCTGAAGTTCGCCAGTTACAAAGACAAAACTTCAGCATACGGGGCTGAAGTTCCCCAGTTACAAAGACAAAACTTCAGCTCTAGAGCTGAAGTTTTCCAGTTACAAACTTCAGCTCTAGAGCTGAAGATCCCCATTAGTTACAAAATAAAAACATCAGCTCTAGAGCTGAAGTTTCCCATTTACAAAGACAAAAACTCCAGCTCTAGAGCTGAAGTTCCCCAGTTATAAAGACAAAAACTTCAACTCTAGAGCTGAAGTTCCTGAGTTACAAAATAAAAATTTCAGCTCTAGAGCTGAAATTACCCAGTTACAAAGACAAAAACTTCAGCTCTAGAGCTGAAGTTCCCAAGTTAAAAAGACAAAAACTTCAGCTCTAGAGCTGAAGTTCCCCAATTACAAAGATAAAAACTCTGAAGTTTCCCAGTTACAAAGACAAAAACTTCAGCTCTAGAGCTGAAGTTCCCTAGTTATAAAGATAAAAACTTCAGCTCTAGAGCTGAAGTTTGCAAGCTACTTCAGGCCCGTCTACTAGAATGCTGAAGTTTTGCGTGATTGTCTTTGCTACTTCAGCCCCGTATGCTGAAGTTATGCGAAAAAATGGGTATCTTCAGCTCTAGAGCTGAAGTTCCCCAATTACAAAGATAAAAACTCTGAAGTTTCCCAGTTACAAAGACAAAAACTCCAGCTCTAGAGCCGAAGTTCCCCAGTTATAAAGACAAAAACTTCAACTCTAGAGCTGAAGTTTGCAAGCTAGTTCAGGCCCGTCTACTAGAATGCTGAAGTTTTGCGTGATTGTCTTTGCTACTTCAGCCCCGTATGCTGAAGTTATGCGAAAAAATGGGTACACTTGCAATTTTTTTTACAAAGCGAGTATAAGTTAAAACGTGACACAAAAAACGAGTACAGATGTAAATGGCCCATAATATGTGTATAAATATAAAATAAGTTGACCAATTTTACTAACGATAATTAATTTTAGTTGACCGGTCAATTTTGTATTTTGCGCAATAAAGAATCCACCATGCTGGGCTTTAAGATTACTACTTACTTGCAGCCTTTTACCGCTGGCATGCCTGACCCAAATCCTTGGGCCCAACTTCCAAATTAAAGCCTGTGGAATAATATTATCATTTAATTTGTGTTGGGCTTCTTTAACTGTTAAACATATCTAAAACGTGATTCTGTTTTTATTGGGAGAAATTAAAAAATAACCAGAATTACAAGTCGTGAATTGAAAAATAGCCACAAATTCAAAAGTAATTTAAATTTAGGTACTTTTCATATAAAGATAAATCTGATCGAAAACACTGTTTAAAATCCGAAAAATATTCCAGCGTAATATACCGAAGTTTGAATTTTTACATATGAACTTCCATCATAATTTACTGGAGTTCCATCATAATATACTGGAGTTCCAGCATAATATGCTGTAAGTTCATACACAAGTGCTCCAATCTCTAGTATATTATGCATGAACTTTCTGTGTGCTGGAGTTCATTATACTGGAAGTTCATACACATGTGCACCAATCTCTAGTATATTATGCTGGAACTCTCCGTGTTAAAGCAAAATAATGATTGCTTTTTAATGACGTTGTAAACAGTGACTATTTTTCAGTTATTAGTATGAAAACTGATTAACCCGTGCTATTTTCAATTTTTTATTCCGTCATCTTGAACATCCAATAAAATTAGTGAGCCCTGTGGCTTATGAAAAAATTCTAGAACTTTATTCGTAGAAAGCAAAGCTGCCCACATGAAAATTATGCCTAAACCATTGTTTGGTCCACTTCATTTTATGTGTTCCCTTATGTGAACATTACAGGTTTCACATATACAAAATCTGATGCTTATGTTACTATTGTTGTATTACAGCAACATGTACGGTATTACAACACAACAGTAACATAAGTAATTAGGCTGGGTCTATTTTGCTTTGCGTGTTTGCCTAATTAAATCATTATGCCATTAATAATGCTATTCTATTTCGCACAAAGCAGTACCCAAATTTAAGCTTTGGCTCTTCTTGAACTCTAACACTGTTAGGGATAATTATCATCAATGTAGTAATTTTTAATAACAAACTATACATGAGAAGGAAGAGGAATCTTATCTAGATACTTCTTTGGTTCACAATAAGTGTTTGTTTGACATTTTTTTGTGGTCTAAAATAAGTGATTTTTTCAAAATTTCAGAATGAATTAATTATTTATTTCCTACATTGCCCTTGGAGTAAATAGTGTTGGAGTATGTGTTAGAAGTGTTTATGTAAAGAGATAGTAAATGTTAATATGGTCAATTTTATTTCTAATTAATGTTAAAAGGTAGATTTCTTAATTTATGTGAAAACATGCAAAAAATTCACTTATTGTGGACCGGAGGGAGTAATGATCAGTCCTATTTAAATTCATTCTAACACTATCTTTGTATAGTATTGTCACGACCCGAAATCCATCAAGGTCGTGATGGTGCCGGACACCACAGTTAGGCAAGCCAACACTCAATGGTTAATTAAATTCCTATTTTAGTATTTTGAAAATCGTTTGTTATAAATTGGTTATTCTATTATGAATGTGTTAGAATTGATAGTCTTAAAAACGGAATGGTTAAATGAGAATTCAGTAACTTAGTCTTTAGAGATAGCCTTATAATGGGAAAAAGTCAACTGAGAGTTGACTTATTGGTAAACGATCTCGGATTGTAGATTTTATGGCTCGGATAGCTTTGTGAGGTGATTTGGGACTTAGGAGTGTGTTCAGATTATTTTTGTGATGTCCGGTGTAGAATTAGGCTTGAATTGCCGAAAGTTAGTTTTTGGCGATTTTCGGTCGGTAGTGAAAAATAGGCTATCGATGTCGGAATGGAGTTTTGACAGTTGGAACAAGTTCGTAATGCCATTTGGATGTGTCTGCAAAATTTCAGGTTAATCGGAGTGGTTTTGGATGGTTTCGGCATCATTAGTGGATTTTAGAAATTTCAAAGTTCTTACGCTTGAATCCATGCAATTTTGATGATTTTGATGTTATGGGACATGTTTTTAAGGCTCGACCAAGTTTGAATAAGGTATTTGGGTCAGATAGTAAGTTTGGTTGAGGTCCCGGAGGCCTCGGGTATGTTTCGAATGCCCAACGGGTTAGTTTTGGACTTATGAGGGGATCAGATTTTGCTGCAGCTGGTTTCCTCTTATGTGTTCGCATGGAGGTGACCGCGAACGCATAGGCTTATTTTGGCTTCAGGAAATTTTGCTCTTTGCGTTCGCGGTGAGTGGAACTCGTTCGCATAGGGTTATTTTGGCTTCAGGAGATTTTGCTCTTCGCGTTCGCGGTCAACAGGATGCGTTCACATAGTGTTAGGGGGGTTGTTCTTCGCGTTTGCAGGATCCACACCGCGTTCGCATAGGACATTTCCTGGGCCCATCAAATTTTACTCTTCGCATTCGCGGTGGCCCTCCGCGAACGCATAGAACATTACCTGGGTAGTCTATTAAGAACCCAATTCCGAGAGTTTAAGTTATTTTTCACCATTTTCGAATTTTGGAGCTCGGGAGAGGCGATTTTAGAAGACTTTTCACCAGGGTGTTTTGGGTAAGTGATTCCTAACCATTATAGGTCAATTTCCATGATTCTAATCTTCAACTCCACTTTAAATTTTGAATTTCTTGAGAAGAGAATGGGATTTTGGGGCTTGAGAATTAGAGACCTTTAGGGATCGATTTGAGGGGTCAAACGGACTCCGATTTTCGTGTTCTTTATATGTACGGAATCGTGGGAGGATGAAGAACACTTTTCTGTAAAAATTTCTGAATTTTGGGACATAGGACCGGGGGTCGGGTTTTGACCAATTTCGGGTTTTTTGGGTGAATTTTGATATTTTCAATTGGAAATCGTTCCTTAGGCATATATTGATGATAAAAATCTAAACTTGGTAGATTTGGAGCACTCGGAGGCCGAGTATAGAGGCAAGGGCGTTGCGAAGTAGTGTATTAGCCGGTTTTGAGGTAAGTAACACTTCCAAACTTGGAATTAAGGGTTCGAATCCCCAAACTATTTGATATTTGCTGTTAATTAAGGTGACGTAGTTGACAAGTGATGGGAATGTGGGCGTTTAAATAATATTTGTAGCCTAGATTATCCCATGGCGCTGTCTACTGGTTATCCCAGATTGATATTGTACTGTGAAGGTAGTAATTACCTGGAACGAAATAGAAATCATGCTAAGTATAAATGTTAAGGCTTCACGCCAATGTGTTTAGACCGGAATAGTCGATTATTGCTGTCTCTATCTGTGATTATTGCTTTCGTGTACTCAGTCCTGTTATAGTATATGTTTCATGCCTCAGTCTCGTAAGTTACTAGTATTTATATTATCATTGGTTTGGGCTGCATTGCATATGTTAGAGCATTCTAAGTGAGACTGGAAGGTACTGACCGAGTGAGGCTTAGAGCTTGGTTTGAGACAGTTATGAGTCCGGACTGCACACTGCAGCGATCCTGAAAGCATGACTTCGTTGGCTTGATATAGCACTTGGGATGAAAGGAGCCCCTCCGGAGTCTATACACCCCCAGTGAGCGCACAGATATTCCGGAGATGGATTTCTCCGTGGTTGTTATGTTCCGGAGATGGATTTCTCCGTGGTTATTATGTTCCGGAGATGGATTTCTCCGTGGGGGTTGGATCAGCCTTTTTCCACAGTACTTAGTGACCGTGTCACTTGTGTTTATGTAATATCCGGGATGGACTTCCCTGGGACTGAAGGTTGTATTCTAGTACCGAGTGGGCCACCTCATGAGAGCTCGATTAATGAATACACATCATTCATGATTCCATATGCATTCATGCTAGTATGCAGGGTTACAGACATATCTTGATATATCATATTTATTTCCTGATATATTACTGTCATGTCCAATTTATGTACTATTGTTTGAAATGTTGGAGGTTTAGAACGTCACTACCTCTCAGCCCATAGTTTGGTTTCGTTACTATTGAGTTGGTGTACTCACGTTACCTCTTGCACCTTGTGTGCATATCCAAGTACAGAGGAGTTCAGCTTGGGCCAGGGAGCACATCAGTTTCATCAGAGTTGACGAGGTAGCAGCTGGCGACCGTGATCTCGTCTTCTCTTTCCTTTCTACCTGTCGTATTTATTTTCAGACTATGTTAGTCATTTCGTTTGATTTTATTTAGTATTAGCAGCTCATGACTGTGTGACACTGGATCCGGGATTAGTAGGATTTGGTATTTTAAATTTATTAAACTGGTTGTTCCAAAATACTGGATTTATTATTATTGTTATTGATTTCAGAATTTGTTAAAAAGGGGCTTTTTATGAGAATTGTTTTAGTTAGATAAAATGGGTGGCTTTCCTGGTTCCACGACAGGCGCCATCATGACTCCGGAAATGGGTCGTGACAGCATTGCAGAAGGGGATGAGCCAAAGATAGCATGTGTGATGAGATATGGATCCTTTGAGTGGTTGGTAATTCCCTTCGGTTTAACCAATGCACCGACCACATTTTGCAACCTTATGAACAAGATTTTCCATCCCCACCTTGATCAGTTCGTTGTAGTCTACCTAGACGAATAGTCATCTACAACAACACCTTGGAGGAGCACATGGAGCACTTAAGGGAGGTTTTCCAAGTCTTGCGGGAGAATGAGCTATACATCAAGAAGGAGAAATGCATGTTTACACAATCGAAGGTGCAGTTCCTAGGCCATGTGATTAGCAATGGCGAGCGACGCGTAGACGAGGCTAAGGTACATGAGTGGGGGGAACCTATGAAGGTAACTGAGTTTTTGATCCTTCCTTGGCCTTCCTAACTACTGTAAGCACGTAATACTTGAACCGTGCAACTTTTAAAAGTAGTATTTTAAAATACATGCCTATTTTCATTTTAATAGGATTTCCATCAACTTTTAGTTTTCATTTTAAAACATAAGTTTAAAAAAACACAAAAATAGTTTTATAATTTTTTTTAGCTTATTAGTATTTTATAATATTTATAATATTTTTTAAAAAAATACCAAAAATACATTGTAATATATAGTTCACTTTAATAGTTTATTCTTATCAACTAATATTAATTAGTATATTTTGGTAGTATTTTTATTTTTATTTTTATTCAATAAGAAAGAATTGAATTTGCGTCAATTGGGAGCTCATTTTCGGATGTGAGTGGCAAAGCAAGACAAAAGCTCATTCTTCTCAACCGATTAGCCCACTCTCTACTTAAATGCAAGATTTAATCTTAGCCACCGATTCCCCTCCATTCTAATGGCTTATGTCAATTCTTACACCTGTATTTAATCCCAATTAAAACTAAACCCCTGACCTACCTTCTAATCTCTTAAAAAAAATCCAAAACAAAACGACAAATCTCTTTCTCTCGAAATGACCCGAGGCAGCCATCTCCAAATCCAAAAAGAAGCTCCAAGGCCTAATTCTTTAAGCTAGAAGAATGGCAGACCTAACGCAATTCAAGAGACAACCATTGCTGACCTTCTTTTTCCTCGCGATAAACATTACTCACCTCCATTGAAGAGAAGCTTCAGCAGCCACACACACATAACACAAAAAGAAAAAAAAATGGCAGACCCCAAAAGAAGAAAACTCCTCATTCTTTGAAAATTCCAGCCGATACACCCCCCTAAGAACAGAGAATCGGCACCCTTTATTCTTCAAAAATAGCAACAGAACAGAAAGAAAAAAGAAAAACCAATAGCTGCTAAGGAAAATTGCAGTAGCAGCGAGAGAAAAGAGAACCTGCACACAACAACCCTTTCTGTCACGACCCAAATCCTAATTAAGGTCGCGATGGGGCCCAACAACGGGGTTAGGTAAGAAGATACGGATTACACTAGGTGTTACCCTTCCCATTAGATTTGAACAATCGACAATTACCAATTGTTAAACATCTAAACATAATATCAGTCTGATCAAGATAACATATACACATATGAACAACCCAAAACCCAAAATATACATCACAAGTGGGCCAGGAACTAGTGTCACGGGCAGCTATTAGGATATACAAGGAGGATATATCTACATATATACAAATCCACAGTCTGAATGGAATAGACGGGGAAATAACAAAATGAAATTCCAGGGTGCTGCCAGGAATCGCCAGGAAGAGCAGCTCACCGTGAAGTATAACCAACACCGGTCAGTATCTAACATCGGACTGATACTCAGATGTACCAACCTCCAGACATGTACAGTCAAGTACAGAAGAAAAGAAAGTGCAGCATGAGTACATACATAAATATGTACCCAGTGAGTATCCCGTCTAATCTCGAAGAAGTAGTGACGAGAAGTCGACTCGATACTCACTAAGGTCCAACAGTAATCAAGTAAGCAAGATGTAAGGAAAACAGTAGGCATGTAAGACAAATAACCAAGTACATCAATATTACACATGAAATAACAATCCAAAATCCACAAGGGTTGGTATATGCCATGGCGTACGACCCGATCCCATCCTGTAATCCTCGCCGTGGCGTATGGCCCGATCCCACCCTGTAGTCTCAATCTCACCGTGGCGTACGGCCCGATCCCATCCTGTAGTCTCAATCTCGCCGTGGCATATGGCCCGATCCCACCCTGTAGTCTCAATCTCGCCGTTGCGTACGACCCGATCCCATAATATACTCTCTCACTACTCTGCCGTGGCGTACGACCCAATCCCATAATATAATCAATCATCACTCTGCCGTGGCAAACGGCCCGATACCACAATATAGTAAATCATCACTCTGCCATGGCGTACCGCCCGATCCCACAATATAGTCAATGATCACTCTCCAAAACCCCTTGAATCAAATTAAGAACTTAAGAAATTCTAGAATTCACCTCATAGCGCCGAACGGACCTATACTACTCGGAATGACTTCAAATTTTACAGACAAGTCATAAATGACTATACGGAACTATTCCTGGTCTCAAAATTCCGTTCGGACCTCGATAGCACAAAATCACGTCCCAAACCAAATTTCAAATAGAAGGAAGTCCTGATTTCCATTTCGGGCACCGAAATGCTGCCGGGTCATCAGAAACCCGAGCCGAACATACACCCAAGTCTGAAATCATCATATGGAGCTACTGGAGCTGTCAGAACTTGATTTTGAGGTTGTTTTCTCGAAATGTTGACGAAGTCAAACTTGGCCAAATAGCCCAACCTTAAGGAACCAAGTGTTCCTAAACCATCCAAATCATTCCCAAATCCCGAACCACCCGCTCCCGCGAGTCATAAAGCACGAATAGCTGCTAAGGAAGGTTTCATTCAGGGAAACGGGATCCTATTACGCAAAACGACCGGCTGGGTCGTTACATTCTCCCCCTCTTAAACAGACGTTCGTCCTTGAACGGGTCTAGAATTGTACCTGGAGTGTTGAATAGTTGTGGATACCTGCGCCGCATGTCCTGCTCGGACTCCCAAGTCGCCTCCTCAACTGGTTGGCCCCTCCACTGGACCTTAACTGCAGAAACTATCTTAGACCTCAACTGGCGGTCTTGCCCATCGACAATAGCCACTGGCTCCTCCTCGTAGCCCAAATTCTCATCTAACTGAATAGTGCTGTAATTAACCACGTGCGAGAAGTCGACACGGTACCTCCGAAGCATGGAAACATGAAAAACTGGGTGAACTCCTGATAAGGCTGGAGGCAAGGCAAGCTCATAAGCAACCTCTCCAACCTGCTTCAACACCTCGAAAGGACCTATAAACCTGGGCCTCAGCTTGCCCTTCTTCCAGAATCTCATAATGCCCTTCATCGGCGAAACCTTAAACATAACCTTATCTCCCTCCATGAATGATACATCACGTGCCCGCTGATCTGCGTAGCTCTTCTGCCTAGAATGTGCTGTACGGAGCCTCTCCTGAATAATCTTCACCTTTTCCAAGGCATCTCTGACCAGATCTGTATCGTATAACTTGGCCTCACCAGGCTCAAACCACCCAATCGGAGAACAACATCGCCGACTATATAAAGCCTCAAATGGAGCCATCTCGATGCTGGACTGATAACTATTATTGTATGCAAACTCCGCCAAAGGTAGGAACTGGTCCCACTGACCCCAGAAATCAATCACGCAAGCCCTGAGCATATCCTCAAGAATCTGAACTGTACACTCTGACTGGCCATCAGTCTGAGGGTGAAAGGCTGAACTGAGGTCTATCTAAGTACCCATCTCGCTGTACAAAGCTCTCCAGAAGTGCGATGTGAACTGAGGACCCCGATCTGAAATAGTAGATCTCACCATGCAACCGGACTATCTCTCGAAGGTAAATTTGAGCTAGCCTCTCCGTAGTGTAAGTAGTAGCCCCAAGAATGAAATGCACCGATTTGGTCAACCTATCCACAATGACCCAAACCGCGTCAACCCTCTGCAAAGTCCGAGGCAACCCAACTATGAAGTCCATGGTGATGCGCTCCCACTTCCACTCAGGAATGGACATCTGCTGAAGTACGCCTCCTGGCCTCTGATGCTCGTACTTGACCTGCTGACAATTAAGGCACCGAGCTACATACTACACAATATCCTTCTTCATCCGTCTCCACCAGTAATGCTGCCTCATATCACGATACATCTTCATCTCCTCTGGATGAATAGAATACCGAGAACTGTGCGCCTCTGCTGGAATCCTCTCCCTCAGGCCATCAATTTCAGGAACACACAACCTGCCCTGGAGTCTCAGAACACCATCCTCGCCCAAGGTAACATCCTTGGCCCTGCCCTGGACCACGGTATCCCGAAGCTGTGCCAAACATGGGTCATCAAACTGTCGAGCCTTAATCTCTCCTAATAATGAAGACTGAGCAACCACATGAGCTAAGACTCGCCGAGGCTCTGAAAGTTTCAATCTCACCAACCGATTGGCCAGGGACTGAATGTAAAAGGCTAAAGGTCTCTCCTCAGCTGTAATGTAGGCCAAACTACCCATACTTGCTGCCCGCCTGCTCAAAGCATCCGTTACTACATTCGCCTTGCCCGGGTGATACAGAATTGTGAGATCATAGTCTTTTAACAACTCAAGCCATCTCCGTTGCCTCAAATTAAGGTCCCTATGCTTAAGCAGGTACTGCAGGCTGCGGTGGTCAGTATAGACCTCACAAGATACACCATACAAATAATGCCGCCATATCTTCAAAGCATGAACAATCGCCGCCAACTCCAAATCATGCATGGGATAATTCTTTTCATGAACCTTCAGCTGTCGCGAAGCATAATCAATAACCCTACCATCCTACATCAACACACATACTAACCCGACGCGTGAAGCATCGCAATACACTGTATACACCCCTGACGCAGAAGGCAATGAAAGAACTGGTGCTGAAGTCAATGCTGATTTGAACTTCTGAAAGCTCGCCTCACAATCGCCGGACCACTGAAATGGAGCATTCTTCTAAGTCAATCTCGTCAATGGAGCGGCAATAGAAGAGAATTCCTCCACGAATCGACGGTAGTAACCTGCTAAACCCAGAAAACTCCTGATCTCTGAAGCTGAAGTAGGACGTGGCCAACTCTGAACTGCCTCAATCTTCTGCGGATCAACCTTGATACCCTCACCGGACACCACATGCCCCAAGAATGCCACAGACTCCAACCAGAACTCACACTTGGAGAACTTAGCATATAGCTTCTGTTCTCGCAAGGTCTAAAGCACTACCCTCAAATGCTGCTCGTGCTCACCCAGGCTCCATGAGTAGATCAATATATCATCAATGAAAACAATAACGAAAGAGTCAATATACGGCATGAATACCCATTTCATCAAGTCCATAAATGCTGCCGGGGCATTAGTCAATCCAAAGGACATCACTAAGAACTCATAATGGCCGTATCTGGTGCAAAATGCAGTTTTCGGAACATCGGAAGCCCGAATCTTCAACTGGTGATAGCCTGACCTTAAATCAATCTTAGAGAACACACGAGCACCCTGTAGCTGATCAAATAAGTCATCAATGCGCGGGAGAGGATACTTGTTCTTGATGGTCACCTTATTCAACTGGCAGTAGTCATTACACATCCGCATAGACCCATCCTTCTTCTTCACAAATAAGACTGGAGCACCCCACGTGACACACTTGGCTTGATAAATACCTTGGCCAACAACTCCTCAAGCTGCTCCTTCAACTCTTTTATCTCTTTAGAAGCCATACGATAAGGAGGAATAGAAATAGGCTGAGTATCTAGAGCCAAATCAATGCAGAAATCTATATCTCGATCTGGAGGCATGCTTGGAAAGTCTGAAGGAAACACATCTGGAAACTCTCGAACAAAAAGCACTGAATCGATGGTAGGAGACTTAGCGGTGGTGTCCCGCACATAAGCAAGATAAGACAGACACCCTTTCTCGACCATATGCTGAGCTTTCATGAAGAAAATGACCCGGCTGAAGGCACTAACTGAAGAACCCCTCCATTCTAACCTCGATGACTCAGGAATGGCTAATGTAACTGTATTGACATGGCAATCTAAGACATCATGATGAGGGGATAGACAATCCATGCCCAAGATGACCTCGAAATCAACCATATCAAACAAAAACAGGTCGGCTCTGGTCTCAAACCCACAGAAAGTAATCACACAATACTGGTAGACCCGGTCTACCACTACAGAGTCGCGCACATGAGTGGATACATACAAGGGAGAACCCAAAGACTCACTAATAACATCCAGAGAATGGGCAAATAATGCTGAAACATATGAATATGTAGACCCTGGATCAAATAGCACTGAAGCCTCTCTACCACAGACCGAAATAATACTTGTAATCACAGCGTCTGATGCCACTGCGTCTGCCCTGGCTGGAATAGCATAAAATCTGGCTGGAGCACCTGAAGACTGAGCTCCCCCAGGACGAGCTGGAGCTGAACGACCCCCCTGACACTACTACTCGCTGCCCTGAAGAGGAGGAACCCTGAATAGCTGAAGAGCGGTGTGAATCCTCTGGTAAAGCACTGAGATAAGAACTGGAGGATCTCTGATGGATAGAATAACTGCTGGGTGCACTCTAGATAGCTGGAGGATGATAGGAGCGCTCTGTCATGGCACTAAACTGGGCCCTGACTGAAACAACCCTAGGAGGCAATAGTGGTGCTGAATAGGTAGGCCTGCTGAACTGACTACCTCCCATCGAACCCCCACCCTAGCTGGAGCACCTCTGAAATCACCTGTGAACTTGGGCCTTTTGTCCTGCTGACCTGACTGACCCTGCTCCCTGCCCCTCATGCGGTAACCCTCGATACATCGAGCTATCTCAACTACCAGCTGGTATGGGGTACCCATCTCTACCTCTCTAGCCATGGAGGTCCTGATACCCGGATGTAGTCCTGCCACAAACCGTCGAACTCTCTCTGCATCTGTGGGAAATATCATGAGAGCATGGCGAGACAACTCTGAGAATCTGACCTCATAGTCCGACACAGTCATCTGTCCCTGCTCTAGCCTCTCGAACTGACCCCCCAGCTCCTCCCTCTCAGATGGTGGAATGTATCGATCCAAGAATAGCTGAGTAAACTGCTCTCAAGTAACCAGTGGAGACCCTGCTGGCCTACTGAGTATATAAGACTGCCACCAGCGGCGAGCTCTGCCCTCAAGCTGGAAGGTCGTGAAATCTACCCCATGTGACTCCAATATTCTCATGTTGTGCAGTCTGTCCCTGCACCTCTCAATGAAATCCTGTGCATCCTCTCCCCGCTCACCCCCGAAGGTCGGAGGGGGAAGCTGGGTCCATCTACCCAGCAACTTTTGTTGGTCTATGTCTACAACTGGCCTGGGCTCTGGTGCTGCCACCCTAGGCTGAACCCCAATCACTGGTAGAATATCTAGAGTACGATGTACTGCTGCTGCTTCTCCTGTAGCCTGAGCGGTAGGAGTATGAAATCCTCCTCCTGCCTGAGAAGTAGCAGGATCTGATGGAAGTACACCCGCCTGTGACATAGTATCCATGAACCTCAGCATACGGCCCATGACCTCCTGGAAGCCCGGCGCCGTCATAAAATCCACTGGTGCTTGATCTACTGGAGGCAGCTCATCCTGCTCCTCAATATACGAATCCTCAATTGGTGCAACCAGTACAGTTCTGGGACGCCCTCGCCCCTACTACGGACAGGAGCTCTACCCCTGCCCCTACCACGGCCTCGAGCGGCGGGGTAAGTAACCTCTCCTGGATCAGGAACATGTGAAGCACGCGTCCTCACCATCTGTGATAGAATAGAAGAACATGTTTAAGTACATTTTCGGTTGCACGATAGGATAACCAAAGGAGTTTCTTAACACTCTATGGCCTCCTGAAGATAAGTATAGACGTGTCCGTACCCATTCACAAGACTCTACTGGGTTTGCCCGTGACTCGTGAGACTACGTGAACCTAAAGCTCTAATACCACATTGTCACGACCCAAATCCTAATTAAGGTCGCGATGGCACCCAACAACGGGGTTAGGTAAGCCGATACAGATTACACTAGGTGTTACCCTTCCCTTAGATTTGAACAATCGACAATTACTAATTGTTAAACATCTAAACATAATACCAGCTTGATCAAGATAACATATACACATATGAACAACCCAAAACCCAAAATATACATCAGGAGTGTGCCAGGAACTAGTGTCACGAGTGTCACGGGCAGCTATCAGGATATACAAGGAGGATATATCCACATATATACAAATTCACAGTCTGAATGGAATAGACGGGGAAAATAACAAAAGGAAACTCCAAGGTGCTGCCAGGAATTGCCAGGAAGAGCAGCTCACCGTGAAGTATAACCAACACCGGTCAGTATCTAGAACCGGATTGATAATCAACGTACCAACCTCCGGACCTGTACAGTCAAGTAAAGAAGAAAAGAAAGTTCAGCATGAGTACATACATAAATATGTAACCAGTGAGTATCCCGTCTAATCTCGAAGAAGTAGTGACGAGAAGTTGACTCGATACTCACTAAGGTCCAACAGTAATAAAGTAAGCAAGATGTAAGGAAAACAGTAGGCATGTAAGACAAATAACCAAGTACATCAATATTACACATGAAATAACAATCCAAAATCCACAAGGGTTGGTATCCGCCGTGGCGTACGGCCCGATCCCATCCTGTAATCCTCGCCGTGGCATATGGCCCGATCCCACCCTGTAGTCTCAATCTCACCGTGGCGTACGGCCCGATCCCATCCTGTAGTCTCAATCTAGCCGTGGCGTACGACCCGATCCCACCCTGTAGTCTCAATTTCGCCGTTGCGTACGGCCCGATCCCATAATATACTCTCGCATCACTCTGTCGTGGCGTACGACCCGATCCAATAATATAATCAATCATCACTCTGCCGTGGCGTACGACCTGATCCCACAATATAGTAAATCATCACTCTGCCATGGCGTACGGCCAGATCCCACAATATAATCAATCATCACTCTCCAAAACCCCTTGAACAAATTAAGAACTTAAAAAATTCTAGAATTCACCTCATCGCACCGAACGGGCCTATACTACTCGGAATGACTTCAAATTTTACAGACAAGTCATAAATGACTATACGGAACTATTCCGGTCTCGGAATTCCGTTCGGACCTCGATAGCACAAAATCACGTCCCAAACCAAAATTCAAATAGAAGGAAGTCCTGATTTCCATTTCGAGCGCCGAAATGCTGCCGGGTCATCAGAAACCCGAACATACGCCCAAGTCTGAAATCATCATATGGAGCTACTGGAGCTGTCAGAACTCGATTTTGAGGTTGTTTGCTCAAAATATTGACCGAAGTCAAACTTGGCCAAATAGGCCAACCTTAAGGAACCAAGTGTTCCTAAACCATCCAAATCATTCCCAAATCCCGAACCACCCACTCCCGCGAGTCATAAAGCACGAATAGTCGCTAAGAAAGGTTTTATTCAGGGAAACAGGATCCTAATACGCAAAATAACCGGCTGGGTTGTTACACTTTCTTTCCCAGAAAACGTAACAACGACCACCCTTCTATAGCCATGTAAAGCTCCAGCTTCTTCCACCTTAAATCAACACCAAAATCAGCTCCGAAACACTCGTTAAAGTGAGGAGATGTTCGAGTTCTCCGATTCGAGGTTTCGACAATGTCGCCTTTAGAAGTCTACGGTCTTGGTTAAGATCTCTAGCAGAAGTATTAAGTCGATTCTCTCCATTGTACTCGGATTTGATAGCTCCCATTGTAAATAAAAATTACGGCTGATTGAGGTCTGTTCTTGCCTCTTTTGATTTATATTTTTGGCCGATTTTTTATGTTGGTTCATGAATCTCGGTTTATGTGTTTCCTTGTGATATTTGTTGAAGAATTTTCATTAATCATGCCATCAATTTTGATCTTTTCTTGCTCAAATATTTATGTTGTTTGTTTCAGAGTTAGAAAATTAAAATGGTTGGTTTAAGCTGTATATTTGTTCATCTCTTTTGCATTATAGTTTACCGAGAGAATACTAGTCCATAAATATGATGGATATATTTGATCATGGGGATTTTCGCTATTAACTTAACATATTTGAATGGTGAGAGAAGTTTAGGCATTATAGTGAAGAATAACATGAAAGTGGCCATATTAGTTATCTGCTTAGCTAAAATGTGTTCTCTGTTTCATAGTGTGATTATCAAGTGCTTAGTTATGCCTACACACTTAGAATGTATGGCATACGTTTAAATATATATATATATATATATATATATATATATATATATCAATAGTATGAGTCTATTTAATCAATCCATGAGGTATTGGTTATACATTGATGCTTTTCATGTTAAAGTCAGATAAGTTAATTTCTTTGCAAAATATTTCATCAATCTAAGATAGGGTGTGAATTTCGTTGGGCTTGTTAAAAGACCATTAAGGATAGCTTTATCTCTCTATTTCCAACAACGGATGCCATTCATTAAATAACCTCATATTTGTACATCTCATAAATTCTATGGCTCTGAGGTTTCGCAAGTAAGCTAAAATGATTAACTTATGTACTCGTAGCTTAATTTAAGCGCGATTAATAAATCATCATGACTATGTGTACGGTTTTTGTGGCGTAGTCATGATGCATAATTCCCAATTTGGATGTGCATTTCATGTGGCCCGATCACAACTTCTAATAATAATAAAAATAAACATGTCGTAAATCGCGGGTGCATTTCATGTGGCACGATTCACAATGTGTACAAAAATAAACGAGTGCGCGACATCGCTACTTGTCCAAACAAATTTCATTAATAATACTAAAAGTGATTACAAGGTAAGAAACGCACAATAGGTTTTCAATATGTAATAAAATAAGATAATTAAGTCAATTATTAATAGTTGAGTGACTGTGCTAAAACCGTGCCTCACACTTTCTCCCGGGTTAACAGAATTCCTTACCCGGTCTTCTGTGTTTGCAGACCAAAAGTAGAGTCAATTTCCTCGATTTGAGATTTTAAAATAAACCGGTGACTTGGGACACCATAAATATTTCTAGTGGCGACTTTGAATTAAATAAATAATTCCATTTTGATAAATGTCAATTCAATTGGAAAAACTACCTACTTCCCCATGGGAAAAAGGAGGTGTGACAACTCTGGCGATTCTGCTGGGGACAAGGACTCAGAATCTCTGGTTCAGGGTTCAGAATTTGAGCTTAGAATAGTTGTTATGATTGGCTTTCATGATTGTCTGATTTTTTACGTGTTTGAGCCTAATGTGCTAAATACCGCTTTTTATCGCTTTGATATTGTGTGAACCGTAAATAAACTATTACGAAACCCTTCTTCTCTATGAGTATTCTAAATCTTCTGGGAAGTGCACGTTGGCGTGACTTCTTTTCTGTTAGTGTCATACCATAATTTAGAACGAGGTTCAGACAAGTTGTAAAGCTGTATTCCCGGTACATTGCCTCCCCCTTCTTCTTACTCGAGTTGTTCGCTCTGGTAAGACAGGTTTAGAATAATACACCCATAATTTAAACCTAGAATGGCATAACCTCATGTCGGATCCCTAGTAGGTACGTTTGTTTGCATCACGTGCATTTGACTTTGGGGACTCAACACAGGGGTTGGGTCCGTCTAGGACAATTATACCCAATTTAAAAGACCATCCTGATGCATCTTACGTGCTACTTGCGTATCTGTTTGTTTCGGCTTGCATGTTGACTGGATTCTAGAATAGGGAAAGAAAAAAAAAGAGAAAAAAAAACTCAAGAGTGAGAGTTAGATGTTGCAAAATTCCGAAACACTGCCGAAATTTTGAAAAAAAAAAGAGAAAGAAAATAAGCTCATGTTTCCAAAAGTCATGTTTCCTCTATTCCGTCAATATTACAGAACTACGCGGGTCTGATTCTCACCTAATGTAAGATACATAGGCAAACCTCATTGGTTCCGGCCCCCAATTTTAAAAAATTCAAAAATATTTTCTTTTAATTCCTTCTCTAGAAGTCCTTCCTTAGAAAATTCCAACTACAAAAAAAAAAAAAATTTAAACCAAAAATATTTTCTTCATTTGTAGAAGTCTTTCATTAAAAAAAATCAACCAAAATTCAAAAATGTGTTTTTCTTTTTTTTTTTTGGAAGTCTCCCAAAAATCCAAAAAAAAAAAAAAATCCAAAAAATATTTTTATTTCTTATGTAGAAGTCCTTCTTTTGAAAAAAATGAAAAAAAAAAATCAAATTCCAAAAATATTTTCCTTCTTTATAAGTCTTTCTTTCGGAAAAAAAAAATAATATCCAAAAAAAGAGAGTTAGTTTATTTCTTTTATTTTTGATCTTCCTGAACTATACAAGATCTGATCCATGTTCCCACATGATACATAAGCAACCCACATCGGGTTCGATCAAATGGTTTTAAATAAAAACAAAAAAGAACAAAAAAATAAAAAGAAAGAAAAGAGAGAAAAGTAAGAAAGAAAAAAAAAGAGAAAAACAGAGAGCGTTTTTCTAACACGCCTGTTGTTTTAAAATAAAAGCTAGTCAAAAGTGGTAACATGTCATAGGAACAAGCAACATTGTTGTTGATCCAAGGTCAAGAAAATGCAAGTAGGAAATTTGGCGGTGAAAAATAAAAAATGGAGGCAAATGTGGGATTGACTTTACCAGGTTTGAGCAATAGGACATGGCATGCTCGGGATGATTGTCAAAATTTGAGTGCTGAATCCAAAATGATCAAAATAGTTAAATGTCATAGTAATGCTGATGTGCGAATGTGTGGCTAAGATGCCGCTTAGTAACTGGAAAGTCACTCCTCTTTTGGCCATGATAGCTTATCTTGTCGTCTTTTTTTTTATTGTGATTGGACCCTGCTATCCTTTATTCAATAAAAAGAAGTCAGTCATTTGGTGTCCATTTTTTGGATAGTTCTTTTTATGCTAGTTCTAGTGACATGACATGCATGCGAAATTTTTTGTCAGATCTTAGAAAACTGATTTAGTCTTAAATTGGATAAACGTGAGATAGAGACACTTTTGAAGATGACTATAGACATGAAATTTTTGGAAAGTAAACATGAGTCAAGTTTTCATGGAACCAAAGAAGTCATGCTCATGGAAGTTAAGGATCTCTACCTTTTGAATCATTAAGAAGATTGGGCTTAAGGATGATCGGACGGGTTGAAGTCTGTTTAGCACTACAAGATAAAAAGTGTTTTCAGAAGAAAGTGTAATCCAAACAACTTGAAATGGATCAGTTTAGTGGCAAAATGCATCTTCTACATCAAGACAAAACCCAAGAAAAAATTACCCAAATTGACAAGGGTCATTCACTGCGAGGAAAGTATTGCTCATACAACTTTACACTGAAAAAGACCCAGAACGCGACATGTGCATCAATGTCGTGTTTGTGAAGGGCTAACATGATTGGCATTTCTGAGGCTGGCCCTCTTTCTGCTACCCAAACACTATATACACTTTGTTACCCCTTCTGAGCATGTGTTATTTTCTTTGACCACTCTCTTTTGGAATCATGTTTAGAGTCAAAAGTCAAAAAAAAAAAAATAATGAAATGAAAAAAATATGAAAATAAAAGTCCATGCCCCAAGAGTACAAACTGGAGAAATTTTAGAAAGTTCAAATAATAAAAAAAAAAGAGAAGAAGAAATAATAGTGAAAGATCCATGTCCCCAGAAAATAAAAGTTGAGGCAACTTGTTTTGAAAACCAGAAAAATAAAAAGAGAAGAAAAAAGAAGACGAAGAAACAAAAAGAAAGATTAAAAAAATGGTTAAGTCATATGTTTGAACTACGTTCGACATGATTCCTTAAAAAAAAGGATACGTAGGCAGCCTTACACGGTTCGGTCCACTAAATAAGAATTAGGAAAAAAAAAATCCAAAAATTCCTAGTATCTAAAACTGGGACAAAAATTTTATTTGACTTTTGAAAGAGTCGATTTCAAGAGTTTTAAGTCTACAAAACCCCCTTATTTTGAGTCTACTTTGAACCTTCATGACGTCCTTTTGTGACGACCCAGCCGGTCGTCTTAAGAATTAACGCCTCGATCCCCTATTAACTGTTTTCCCCAAGTCTATTTCTGCTAAATTGAATTGCCGGGACGTTCGGTTTTGAGTTTCAGATAGTTTTGGGACATTTAGCCCCTAAATAAGAGCTTAAGTGTTGGAAAGTGGCCAGTAGCTGGAGCCGTGTGAAGACGTCCTCGGAATGGAAATCTGATGATTCCGTTAGCTCCGTTAGGTGATTTCGGGGTTGGGAGCGTGTTCGGAATGTATTTTGGAAGTCCGTAGCTCATTTAGGCTTGAAATGCTGAAGTTTGAATTTTTGGAGTTTCCGGTCCGATAGTGAATTTTTGATGTAGGAATGGAATTTCGGAAGTTGTAGTAGTTCCGTCATGTTATTTGGGATGTGTGTGCAAAATTTGAGGTCATTTGGATAAGTTTAGACGTGTTTCGGCTTCAGATGTGAATTCTAGAATTTTTCTAAGTTCCTAGGCTTGAATCTTTGCATGATCGATGATTTTGATGTTACGAGACGTGTTTTTAAGCCTCGACCTAGTTTAAATAAGGTGTTAAGGTTGGTAGGTGGTTTTGGTTGAGGCCCCGGGGGCCTCGGGGTAGTTTTGGATGCTTAACGGGTGAGAAAAATGGGAAGTTTGCTGCTGCTGAACCAGGCTCTTCTGGTGTCTTCGAACCTGCGAAGCTTTTTCCGAAGGTGCGGACTCGCAGGCGCAGTGGCCTTTGATCGCATGTGCGATAGGGGAGTTTTGGGCCAGTGGTCGCAGGTGCGACCTGGGTTCCGCAGGTGCGGGACCACAGGCGCGACCAAACGACCGCAGGTACGGCCCTGGTGCACTTTAAGTGACTTCCTCACTTGCGATGATTTTTCCTCAGGTGCGATTTCCCTGGGTATTTTATTCTAAAAATCCGAGAGATTGGTTCATAATTCTAAAAATCGCGTGAGGGCTCAAAGATTGGCAATTTTCTATGGATTTTGAAGAGAAGGATCATAGGTAACATTTCCTAATCTTAATTCATTGTTAGACCATTAATTTTAGTTGTTTTCTTTAGTTTAATTATCAAAAATGGGGGGAAAACCATAGGAAAGGGATGAGATTTTTCCAATCCGAAATTCAGAAAAATTGTGGGGGTTTTTGGCATCGGATTTCGATTGTTCCTGGTCAAATGAGTTCGTGAGTGAACGGGTGTCCAGAAAATATAACTTTTACCCGATTCCGAGTCGTGGGCTCGAGGGGTATTTTTGGTCATTTTATACAATTTCGCGCCTTAGCTTGAATTAAACAGTATAATCAGTTGCATGAGATGTTATTTACGATATGTAACTGAATTGTATTGATTTGGGCCATTTGGAGTCGGATACTCGTGGCAAACGTGTGATTTCGAGTTGATTTTGAGCCGGATCGAGGTAAGTGGCTTGTCTAACCTTGTGTGGGGGACCTTACCCCTTAGGATGTGATTTGGTAATTGAATGCCTTGTACGTGAGGTGACGAGCGCGTACTTGTGCTAATTGTTGAAAATCCGGATTTACTTTAAATATTTAGCCTGAGTTTCTTTCTTACCTCTTTTATTCTAATTGCAACTATAGTCTATGTTAGCTTAGGAATTCATGCCTAGTTGCCATGAATTGCCTATTTGCTTAAATTGCCTTAATTGCACTACGTGAAGCATGTTAGACTAGAATTACTTGTTGTCTTGTATTTTTGCACTCTAATTATGAACATCTTCTTGTTGTGCCTGTGTATTTACTTTGGGACTACGGAAAGTTATCCTGGGAGATCCCCCTGCATATTTACTTTGGGACTACGGGATGTTATCCTGGGAGATCCCCCTACATATTTACTTTGGAACTACAGGACGTTATCCTGGGAGATCCTCCTGCTTATTTACTTTGGAACTACGGGACGTTATCCTGGGAGATCCCCCTGCATATTTACTTTGGGACTACGGGACGTTATCCTGGGAGATCCCCCTGCATATTTACTTTGGGACTACGGGACGTTATCCTGGGAGATCCCCCTGCTTATTTACTTTGGGACTACGGGACGTTATCCTGGGAGACCCCCCTGCTTATTTACTTTGCCATTTCCTGCACATGTTTTTCATGTGCAGATCCAGGTACCTCCACTGAGGTGCACTATCCCCGAGGTTGAGAGATACAACAGAGACTTCGAGGTACATCTGCCATGTCCGCAGACCAGGAGTCTCTATCTTATTCCAACATTTTTTTGTGAAAAGTTTATCCTTCCTTACAGTTGTATAGATATTCTGGAGTTAGAGAAGTGTATTATTTTTTGTTAGCCTGTGGTTCCCGTGAGTTTCCGGGTTTTGGGGTGATAGTGTAGACTTCCGCATTATTTTTGGGTTGTATATGTCAAGTGGCATTGATATGCAGTCTTTCTTTGAGATGGTTCAGTTTTTACTTAATTATTTCCTCAAGTTATGTTGATATTCCGCATTGCTAGTTTACCTAGTTATAGGAACTAGGTGCCATCATGACATGTTCACGGAGGGCGAACTAGGGTCGTGACAAGTTGGTATCAGAGCTCTAGGTTCATAGGAGTCACGGAACACAGGCCGGTTCATTAGAGTCTCGCTGATCGGTACAGAGACGTCTGTACTTATCTACGAGAAGCTATGTAACTTTTTAGAAAAAATCTTCACTTCATTGATTTACTTGTCATGCAATATCTTTTGACATCAATTCTAAACCTCTGTTTTCTATTCTCTCACAGATGGTGAGGACACGTGCTACTCGGGCGATTAGGCACCCGTTCCCCCTACAGCAGCCGCCAGAGGCCGGGGCCGGGGTAAAGGCCGAGGACGCGCACGTGGTGCAGCGAGAGCACCTACGCGAGCTACTGCCGAGGTACCACCAGCAGATCCTGATGAGGTTCAGACACCTGCCACGCCTACTGCCACTACTACTCCAGCTCTTCAGGAGACATTAGCTCAGTTCATGTCCATGTACACCACTCTGGCTCAGGCAGGGTTGCTTCCCCTTGCTGCAGCCACATCTGAGGCCAGGGGAGGAGCACAAACTCCCGCCCTCCGCGCTCCTGAGCAGCGAGAGCTCGTGGAGCAGGTCCCAGAGATCATTCCTGTACCGCCTGTAGTGACAGTTCAGCCCGAGGATGGGTCAGCTGCTTCAGAGGACGAGCAACAGAGACTTGAGAGGTTCAAGAAGTATGACCCTCCGGTATTCAGTGGACTAGCATCAGATGATGCCTTGGGATTTCTAGAGGAGTGTCACCGTATTCTTCGCACTATGGGCATAGCCGGATCTAGTGGGGTTTCCTTTACTACCTTCCAGCTTCGCGGAGCCGCCTATGATTTCTGGCGCACCTATGAGTTAGACAGTCCAGACGATGCGGCTTCACTGACCTGGACCCAGTTCTCAGATATATTCCTGAGAGAGTTTGTGCCTCAGAGCCTCAGGGATGCATGGCGCGCAGAGTTTGAGAATTTGCGCCAGGGTGCCATGACAGTTTCAGAGTATGCTATCCGTTACACCAGATTGACCAGGCATGCACCGACTTTGGTTGCTACTGTCCGCGAGAGGGTTCGCCGGTTCATCGAGGGTCTTATCCCACCCATCAGATCTAGCATGGCTCGAGAGTTGGAGATGGACGTTCCTTATCAGCAGGTAGTGAGCATTGCTAGGAGGATCGAGGGTATGCTCGCTAGGGAGCGAGAGGAGAGAGAGGCCAAGAGGTCTCGAGAGTCGGGCCACTACTTTGGTGCCCGTACCCCAGCACCAAAGTAATAACTTTAAAAAAAAAGGGAAGTTTGGATTTTTTTAAAAAAAAGAGGTCAATTTTTAGTTTTCTTAAGTTATCAATCTTTAGTTTTCTTGAAATCAGGGGTCCTGCCTGGAGAATATATATATATCAATAGTATGGGTCTCTTTAATCAATCCATGAGGTATTGGTTATACATTGATGCCTTTCATGTTAAAGATCGGATGAGTTAATTTCTTTGCAAAATACTTACATCAATCTAAGATAGGGTTTTGAATTTCGTTGGGCTTGTTAAAAGACCGTTAAGGCTAGCTTTATTTCTCTGTTTCCAACAATGGATGCCATTCATTAAATAACCTTATATTTGTACATCTTATAAATTCTATGGCTCTGAGCTTTCATAAGTAACCTCAAATAATTAACTTATGTACTCGTAACTTACTTTAGGCGCGATGAATAAATCGTCGTGACTATGTAAAACAGTTTTCGTGACATAGTCATGATACATAATCCCCAATTTAAGTGTGCATTTCATGTGACCCGACCACAATTTCTAATAATAATAAAAATAAACATGTCATAAATCGTGAGTGCATTTCATGTGGCGTGATTCGCAATGTATATAAAAATAAACGAGTGCGCGACATTGCGACTTGTTCAAACAAATTTCATAAATAATACTAAAAGCGGTTACAAGGTAAAAGTGCACAATATGTTTTCAATATGTAATAAATCAGATAATTAAGCCAATTATTAACAGTTGAGCGACTGTGCTAAAACAACGGAATTCGAGAGTGCGTCACACATTCTCCTGGGTTAACAATATTTCTTACCCGGTCTTCTGTGTCGTGAACCAAATAATAAAGTCAATTTACTCGATTTGGGATTTTAAAATAAACTGGTGACTTGGAACACCATATTATTCCAAGTGGCGACTCTGAAATAAATAAATAATCCCATCTCGATTAACGTCGCTTAAATTGGAAAAACTCCCTAATTTCCCACGAAAAAAGGAGATGTGACAACTACTATGCCGGTTCATCAGTGGCTACTCCGCAAAGGCCGCACCATTGACTGAGTTGCTAAATAAGAACAAGATATGGGTTTGGACAGAGCGTTGCCAAAAGGTGTTTGAAGACCTCAAGGAAGCTGTAACAGAGGATCTATTCTTGGCATTACCTGACTTTGCCAAGACATTTGAGGTGCATACAGATGCCTCAGACTTTGCCATTGGGGGTGTCCTGATGCAGGATAAGCATCCCATAGCGTTTGAGAGCCGCAACTTAAATGAGATAGAGCAGTGTTACATGGTGAAAGAGAAGGAAATGACTGTCATTGTGCATTTCCTTCGTACATGGAGACATTATTTGCTCGGATCGAGGTTCGTGGTCAAGACTGGCAATGTGACCACTAGCTACTTTCAGATGCAGAAGAAGCTCACACCAAAGCAGGCTAGATGGCAGGATTTCTTGGTCGAGTTTGATTATGTGCTGGAATACAAATCGGACAAAGGTAACGTTGTATTAGATGCATTGGGGCGAAAAGCCGGGCTTGCTTCCATCACTTCAGCAACTTGGGATATTCATGAGGCTATAAAAGAAGGCATGCAACATGATCCAGCAACCAAACAACTTATCGATTTATCCAACCAGGGCAATACGAGACATTTTTTGGTCGAAGACGGCCTACTACTTACCACAGGTCGGCGTGTCTACGTGCCTAAGTTTGTAGACATTAGACGGAAGATCATAAAGGGAGAGTCATGGCACAATGTGGGCTGGTCATCCATGCCAACGTCGCACTAGGGCTTTGGTTGAGTCAGTCTACTATTGGCCACGCATGCGAGATGACATTGAGTGTTATTTGCAGACTTGTCTTGTCTATCAACAGGACAAGGTTGAACAACAAAAACCCTGAGGACTTTTGGAGCCACTACCAGTTGCAGAACGTCCATGGGAGAGAGTGACTATGGACTTTATCACTTGCCTACCGAAGTCCGACGGTTATGGTACTATTTTGGTGGTGGTGGATAGATTTTCCAAATATGCCACCTCCATGTCCGCCTCACCAGGTTGCACTGCAAAGGAAGCCGCGAAACTATTCTTTAAGTACGTGGTGAAGTATTGGGGATTACCAAGGCATATTATCAGTGATCGAGACCCCCGTTTTACTGGAAATTTTTGGAGAGAGTTATTCGACATACATGGCACGAAACTACATTTTTCCACTAGTTTCCACCCACAGACGGATGGACAAACGGAACGGGTCAATGCCTTACTAAAATGCTACTTGAGGCATTATGTAAGCGCGCATCAGAAAGATCAGGCAAGGCTCCTAGGCATCGCCCAATTCTCTTATAACTTGCAGCGGTGTGAGTCCACGGGGCAGACACTATTTGAACTAGCCACAGGACAACAACCACAAACTCCACATTCATTACCAGTCGCGTTCGAGGGAAAGAGTTTGGGGGCTTACCATATGGCCAAAGGATGGGAGGAGCAACTTGACACTGCTAAGTCCTACTTAGATAGGGCAGCTAAGAAGATGAAGAAGTTTCCGGACCGTAAGCAGCGTCCACAAACTATAGAGTTGGGGACATGGTCATGGTGAAGTTTAATCCAAGACAGTTCAAGGCACTAGGGGGCATGCATCAGAATCTGATTTGCAAGTATGAGGGGCCATTTAAGATTGTCGCCAAGGTAGGCAAGATCTCATACAACCTTGACATGCCATCGTATCTTAAGATCTATCTTGTCTTCCATGCTAGCATCCTTAAGCCATATCATGAAGATAATGATGATCCGAGTAGGGGCCAATCAAGTCGAGCACCTATGACTATCACCTCCTCGCATGATAGGGAGATTGAGGCTATCATAGATTACCAGACCAAGCGAAAGCAAGGGCAAAAAGCTACCACTATGTTCCTCGTCCATTGGAAAGGGCAATCACTGGAAGAGGCCACGTGGGAACGATATGAAGACTTGTTGCAATTCAAAGATGAGATCCGAGAGTTTATGCAGCAACATTGCGCCGCGATCGTCGCAATATTAGGTGGGGATGACGCGCCACATCATCATGCCGCATAGGCGCCATTTGGCATATATTAATGCCATGTGGAAACTTACATAAGAGGAAGGCTAACATTTGTGAGAAGATTCTAGAGAAGTATGGACATTTCCTTTGGAAGACCCTAGATCCTAATGGAATTGCTAGGAAAGTCCTTGGAATGTTATAGGCTTGTAGAAAATTCTAGAGGTTGTACTTATTTGTAAATATGGAAGGACTTGTGAAACAATTATTTTTTACACACTAGCCCCTAGGTGATTAATATAAATAGGGGGGATTCATTTGTAAATTCACGAAGCAAACAATTCAAGTTCTCTCTAATACAAAGCTTCCTTTAACAATTCTCTTGTGTTCTTTCTTCCATTCTATTAGCGATCTTGAGTGTAGTAAGTCTGACTTGGCATAACAAGAACGTGAGTAAGTTGTGCAAGATCGTGAGCAAGTTATCAAGTGTCGCACATAGTTAACGACTAAGGACGTGACAATAAGCTGTGAAATTTAGAAAATCCTTAATTATACTTCTCAAACTCTTTAAAACACCTGATGATTTACCAAGTGTTGGCGTAGCCTTTCAAACTAATTAATCACTCATGTCCTGAATTAGGCTCATTCAGTTTGTGATTAATGTTCTCTATAGACTATAGAGATAGTAATTAAAACATACACACCCGTCAGATTACAACGCATGCAACTAAACCCGAAAGCTCAATGCTTTGTTTATCTGAGAGGTCAATCCTCAGTCCAGATTCAGTATGTTAATTCCCTATTTCATAAGCATCTGAGAGTACAACACTTCTCATGTATTTGGGAATGAATCTCAAAAGTTTATACAGGACCAGATTCAACGAATTTTGTTCACTATATATAGTACCTCTTCAACTGTCTAATGTTTTGCCTCAAAAAATAAATATAAAAAAAAAATCCTCTTGACCACATAATGAGGTAGCATAGTCATAGGCGGATCTGAAAGTGGTGGGACATCACTATCGAATGAGCAATCGTTGGAATGAGAATCAAGCCTATGTAGCGTATTAAAAGTCAAGTTGTGCTCCCTCAATTCCTTAAATTAACCAATGCGGTTACCTAAGTTTTGAGTCTTAGAGTGCCGATCAAAATATATACCTATTATTTAAGACATATATATAATTTCCGAAATTATCGGGGGCGGTGACCCCTTACCCTAAAGGGTAGGTTCGCCTATGAGCATAGTTGTCATCATACTAGTGTCACTTGCACATGTAGCCTTAGTGCTATGGGGTTAAATCAAACCTAGTGAGTTTAATGAAAAGAATTTGAAGGATTAAATTGATCAAGTTTTCTAACAATGTATGTTTCATTAAGATTGGAGCCAAAATATTCAATTGTTGTCGTATCTCACATAACTAATGTTTTGCACAACTAACACATAGTGAACATTCCCATGTGATACCAAGACTTTAGGCTTAACGTTTTGCATCCCATCCAAAGTTAACAAAGTACATAGTAGTAGCTTTTTAAACGAATCTATAGTATAAATACAAAATATGAAAGAAAAGTATATTTGAATTTTGATCCAATAACGTAAGAAAAATGAGTCTGGACTACTATATCGCCTAAGGACATCTTTAATTTCCTTATCATAAGATGGTCAGCCGATCCATACTAATAAACAATTTTCTCCGTACTATTTTGACTTTGCAATATGAAATTTTGAAAAAAAGACTTTGAAATGACTGACTACTAAGTAGAACTTAAAAAATACTTGAAAAATTGGGTAGTAAACATAAATTCTTTTGAGATGAGGCAGTCACTTGAGTTTGGACCCACTCTTAAAGACTTAATAATTCCAGTTTTGAATTGGGTAGAAAAACCTCCGTCCAAATCCGGGAAAAAAATAAAAAATAATAGCCAGATTTATGACTGGTAACTGAATAATAGCTACAGTTTTATAAGTAATCAAAATTTAATTATTTTTTTTCATGTAAAAATAAAGTCTAAACAAAAACACCCTTATAAATCCGGAAATATTCCAGCTTATTATGCTAAAGTTCGAATTTTTTACATATGAGATTCTAGCATAATATGCTAGAATGTCATAATGTACTGGAGTTCCAACATAATATGCTGGAAGTTTAGGGAGTTTTTTTTATTCTTATACACTATTGAAAAATTTATTATCCTAAATGTCCATATTTAGTTAATTACCTGACATAAACAAGTTTTGTTCACAAAATATATACAATCTACCTTAAAAGGCTCCTCCATTATTTGTGTCTTCAATCAAGAGATTTAGTTATACCATTTTCTCTTTTTTTTTCACTCCTCCCTCCCCTCTTCTCTCCAAAATCGGAAGCATATGATTTGGTGATAGGAATACTCTGTTCATTTCTGAAGAAATTCCTTGGATCCACTGCTGATTTCACTTTCACCAATCTATCAAAATTGTTCGTGAAATACATGGCCCCATATACCCTTCCTTCATCCAAGCTATGTGGTCCTTGATTATTTGTATCAATATCAAGATCCCTGAAATTCAAATAGGCTTGTCTTGGGTTCTTTGATATGAAAGGGGTCATAAGAACTGTATAAATCTCTTATCTGTGTAAGGTACTCTTTTTCTACACTGCTCCTTCGCCCCAATTCACTGAGTGCAGATCATATTCATCAGTGCTAATATTAGAAAATGTAATTGTAGTCCATTACTCTAGGGACACCTTTTGCACTTGGTAGATATGAATTGAAAATATCGGTTTTCAATAAGGAAAAAAAAAACCAAAAAATCCATAGAAATTTTTTTTTCCTGAAATTAGTTTTGAACACATCTGGTTAAGCGAAATAAAATGGAAATAATTGATACAGATTTGGTGAATTCAATCATCACAAAATAGTTAAGTACCATAAATATAAATCTTATACAAAATTTATACAATATGTCTTTTGTATATTTTGTATCTGATTTATACATAGTAAAAATAAATTTCATACAACTAATTATATATTATACAACTTATCTACAACTTTCACACATTATTTCTATCAAGTTAAATATAACTACAATAACATACAACTTAAATACAAATTTTATATAAAATTTATACAATATGTCTTTTGTATATTTTGTATCTGATTTATACATAGTAAAAATAAATTTTATACAACTAATTATATATGACACAATTTATCTACACTTATCTACAACTTATCTACAATTTTAATATAATTTTTCTACAATTTTACTACAATTTCGTAAATATAGTGCATATCACGTCTTCTTCTTCTTCTTCTTCTTCTTCGAGTTTCAATCTGAAATTCAGCCAAAATCAAGTCTAATTTTCACCAAAACACCCTCAAAATTGAGATATAAACTCCAAACCATATTCCCAATTGTTTGCAACAACACCCAATCCAAACAAATAATAATTTTTGAAAACCCAAATTCGAATTCAAAGCTTCATAGATTTTTAATGGCTGTCAATGGTGGAATTGCTGCTCTTTGTTCCTTTTCTTTACATTACTGAAATTAGGGATTGAGAGATAGAGAGAGACATAGAAAGGATTTCTAATTCTTTGCAACAACACTCAATTCAAACAAATAATATTTTTTGAAAATCCAAATTCGAATTTAAAGCTTCAAAGCTTTTTAATGGTTGTCAATGGTGGAATTGCTGCTCTCTTATGCAAGGTACGTGGGGGGGAGGGGGGATGTGGAGAGATAAACGTGGGGGAAGTGGAAGATACGTTAGAGTGATTTTAGGACACTAATTATTATCATTAGTTCCCTTAAAATGTACATAAATGGTAATTGGGTATATAATATGTAATTATAGTAAAACTTGAGTAGGGAGGGTAATATAGTTTTATATAGTGTATAGGAATGTAAGAATTTCATAATCCCGCATATTATATTGAAACTTTTCGTATTTCAATAAAACACTAGTTATTTTTTGATTACCAGTGCGAAATAGCAAGCCCGTGCTATTTTCACTCCAAACCCATCCAACAAGCGAGTTAAATTGGGCGATTTGCAGTCATACCCTACATAGCAGCCACCTTTTAACCTATACCCTATTTTTAAAAATTATTGATTTGGTAGCCAGCTGACAAACAATCCGCACTAATATGACCA
>ML432521.1:4256-22988 GCA_005239525.1 Nicotiana knightiana | reverse complement strand
TGAAGTTGTTATCCCTGGATTCGATTGTTTTTTAATATCCTATGCTGCACTTTTTGTCCCTGGATTCTATAATCAATTAGTTCATTTGAAAAAACTTCAGCATATTGTTTACCTAAGACAAAATAGACCAACGTATTTGATAATGCAAATACAAGAAAAATTTAAAAGACAGAGATGACATTATTCACACAATTTATTTTATTTTCACTAGCAATTACAATCAACAACAACAACAACAACAACAATAACAACAACATCAACAACAACAAGGAGGAGGATCATCTATTTCGCCTTGGAGTTATATTCTAGTTTACCAGAAAAGCTATATCTCCCTTTTTGCTACACAAATGCTGTTTCTGACAAAACTTTACTATGGACGAACATATTTTGATAGTTTAGTACCTGGATTCGATAGTTTAGTCGTCATGAGCTTTATGAAAAACTTCAGCACGAGATGCTGAAGTAAATTAGCTCATTTTTGAATACTTCAGCTACCATTGTGCTGAAGTTTTTATCCCTAGATTCGATAGTTTAGTCGTCATGAGCTTTATGAAAAACTTCACCAAAAGATGCTGAACTAAGTTATTTCATTTTTAAATACTTCAGCTACCATTGTGCTGAAGTTTTACTACCTGGATTCGATAGTTTAGTCGTTATGAGCTTTATGAAAAACTTCAGCATTTTATGCTGAAGTAAAATAGTTCATTTGTAAACACTTCAGCATGTAATGTGCTGAAGATTTTATCCCTGGAGTCGATAGTTTAGTCGTCATGAGCTTTATGAAATTAGTTCATTTGTAAGAAGTTCAGTACTCTCTAATTTGATAATCCGAATAGAAGAAAAATTTAAAAGACAGATAACACATAATTCACACAAATTAATGTATATTCACAAAATCCAAATATCGTTTTCACTTACATCCTTGAAAAAAATTGAAAAAAATATTTTTCATTTACAAGTTATTCTCTATTCAAAGAAATTCACACAAAGTCTCTTCATATTCTCCATAGTCATGTCCTTCTTGCCCTTCTGGTCTTCCATAATTTCTATTTTGTTTCCACTTTCCATGATCACAAAGACATGCTTAAATGGTGTGCATCTAGAAATTTGTGGGAAGCAAAGATAATGAAGGAGAGGTCCAGAAATTTCATGTGTGAAGGAGACTGGCCATAGTTTGTGGTGCATCACAAATATCCCTGAACTCAAGTTTGTCATGCACCACAATCTGTGGCAAGTCTCCTTCACACATGAAATTTCAGGATGTCTTCATTATCTTTGCTTTCACAACTTATTACTGTTGCCCCTGCTGTAGCAAGTAGTAATATAGTGGCCGCAACTGTGGATCATAGTTTACTAAAAAATGTTAATCCTTATGATGAGAGTACCACCTCACTTGTGAACCGGTATCTTTCTATGCCAAGGGCAACGATAGCATCCACATAGTTGGAAGCACTAGCAAACGACTGTCGTTGCTATCGTTGTCCTTGGCATAGAAGGATACCAGTTGACAAGTGAGGTGGTACTCTCATCATAGGGATTAACATTTTTTAGTAAACTATGATCCACAGTTGAAGGCCACTGTATTACTACTTACTACAGCAGGGGCAACAGTAACAGGTTGTGAAAGCAAAGATAATGAAGGAGACGTCCAGAAATTTCATGTGTGAAGGAGATTGGCCACAGTTTGTGGTGCATCACAAATATCCCAGAACTCGAGTTTGTCATGCACCACAATCTGTGGCAAGTCTCCTTCACACATGAAATTTCAGGACGTCTCCTTCATTACAATTGTGCTGAAGTTTTTATCCCTGGATTCGATAGTTTATATAGCCAAAGAGTGCACCTAATCAATTTAATATTTATAAATGTAAAATTAAATTTTTAGGTCTGTTTAATGCGTTACGTTCAGAGAAATTGAATGTTATAAGATAAGTAGGTGATACGTGATAGGTGAAACTAGTTCATTTGTAAAATCTTTATGTAAAAAATATAAATATCAAGTTAAAAAAAATACATCTTTATGAAAAACTTCAGCACAAGATGCTGAAGTCAATTAGTTCATTTGTAAAATCTTCAGCACCGCATATGCTGAAGTTTTGTCCTTAATTCTATAGTTTTGTCATGAGCTTTTTTTAAAATTTCAGCACAAGAAACTGAAGTTAATCAGTTCATTTGTAAAAGAGTGCACCTAATCAATTTATTATCAATAAATGTAAAAGTAACTTTTCAGGCATGTTTTACTATTTTACGTTCAGACAATAAATGTAAATGTAAGATAAGTAGGTGATAAAAAACTATCTAGTAAGTTCTAAAAAGATAAGTATCAATTTAAAAAAATATGCTGAACTTTAGTCGTCATGAGATTTATGAAAAAGTTCAGCATTTTATGCTGAAGTAAATTAATTCATTTGTAAACACTTCAGCACGTAATGTGCTGAAGTTTTTATCACTGAATTCTAAAATTTAGTCTTCATGAGCTTTATGAAAAACTTCAGCACAAGATGCTGAACTAAGTTAGTTCATTTGTAAAGACTTCAACACATAATATGCTGAAGTTTGTTTAGTCTACATGAGCCTTATGAAAAACTTCAGCACAAGATACTGAACTAAGTTAGTTCATTTGTAAAGACTTAGGCACATAATGTGCTGAAGTTTGTTTAGTCTTCATGAGCTTTATGAAAAACTTCAGCACAAGATGCTGAACTAAGTTAGTTCATTTGTAAAGACTTCAGCACATAATGTGCTGAAGTTTGTTTAGTCTTCATGAGCTTTATGAAAAACTTCAGCACAAGATGCTGAAGTAAATTAGTTCATTTTTTAATACTTCAGCAACCACTGTGCTGAAGTTTTAATACCTGGATTCGATAGTTTAGTCGTCATGAGCTTTATGAAAAACTTCAGCACAAGATGCTGAAGTAAATTAGTTCATTTTTAAATACTTCAGCTACCATTGTGCTGAAGTTTTTATCCCCGGATTCTATAGTTTAGTCGTCATGAGCTTTATGAAAAACTTCAGCACAAGATGCTGAAGTCAGTTAGCTCATTTGTAAAATCTTCAGCACCTCATATGCTGAAGTTTTGTCCTTAATTCTATAGTTTTGTCATGAGCTTTTTTTAAAACTTCAGCACAAGAAGCTGAAGTTAATCAGTTCATTTGTAAATACTTCAGCTCTCGATATGCTGAAGTTTTCTCCTGTATTCAATAGTTTATCAGAAGAAGCTTTTTGAAAAACCTTCAGCACAAGACAAGCTGAAGTTTTTTAGTAATGATTTTAAAACTTCAGCACAATACAAACTTTAGCATGCTGAATTTCATCAAAAATATACTAAAAATTTATGATAAAATATATTAGATTTCACTTATATCCTTTAAAAAAAATAAAAAATTTATTTTTCATTTACAAGTTTATACTCTATTGAAAAAATTCACACAGAGTATCTTCATGTTCTCCATAGTCATCTCCTAATTTCTCTTCTGGAGTATCATAGCCGCTTTCCTTTTTCCACATAGCATGAACCCACAGATTTGCAGTCAATTCTCTCCTGAATGTAAGAGCCTAACTTTGATCGAAATTAAAGACATCTTCTCTCTTCAAGCGCATGTCCATGAACTTAAGAGTATATATACCACAATCAACACTACAAAAACACGTGAAAATAAGAATTGAAGAATAGTTAATACAAGAATAAAAAATAATAAACATAAGATGCATCGTTAAAAGATATGCCAAACACGTACTTGTTACCCTGTAGGGGTGTCTTCATCCACATAATTTGAAATTTATCCACAGTATTTTCTTCCCAACTCTTATTGTGTGATGCAAAGTCCAAGCATTTGAGGCAGTGTGTGATCAACCGAGCATAAATTTCGACATGTTTAACCGCACTATCATATGGTTGATTTCTTAAGGAATCATACACATATATAATCTTCTCTTTAAAGCTCAGAATTCCAAAAAAATAGTGCGTTGATGTCTGCTTCCCTGTTGGCGGAAGTCGAAATGGAAAAAACACTTTTTCAGCACATGCCCATGAGATCCCACATGAGAGGTCAGTGCCTCTTACATAGTTGGTCACCATTTCACCAGTTGATTGATCTTCAAACCAAGTATACTCTGTAAGTTCCTGAAACACCTCTTCCTCTTCTTCTTTAGATGTCCTCTTTCTCTTTGATTTACTTTTTAATTTTTTTCTCCTTTTTAAATTTTTTTTCTTTTCGTCATCTGTAGGGTGAACAGTACATAGCTTAGTCATGTACTGATCAAAAAGTAAATCAGTTATTGCACATCTTGATTTTGAATAATTTGGAAGGTGATAGCAATATTTTTTCCGCAAGAAATATATGTCCACTTCAATATGCTGCAATAGAATAACAACAAAAGAAAATTATAAGTATGAATTGAGCATATAAGTATGAAAATTTTAAAAAAATACATTACAACTAGAAACTACAAACTGCATGACAAAAACTTAAGCATATTGAGCTTTAAGTTTTTGGAAATAATCTAAAAAAACTGCAACAAGTTTGATTTAAAAAGTTTAGAAAAAAAAAATAGAGACTGCATGTCAAAACTTCAGCATAAATGTTGAAGTTGTTTAGTTCATTTTCCAAAACTTCAGCATAAACAAGTTGAAGTTGTTTAGTTCATTTTCTAAAACTTCAGCATAAACAAGCTGAAGTTTTAGTTTTAATTGCTAAACTTCAGCACTAAAAATATGCTTAAGTTATGTCCTACTTTCTATACTATAAAAATAAGTTGAAGTTATATCTTGCTTTCTATACTATAAAAATAACTTGAGATTTTGAGAAATACAGTTGAAAACTAAATCAAAAAAGAAACTTAATAACTTACTTCATCCAAAAGATCAGAGTTAGCATCCACAAGCTCGGTAGAGAACGACTTTGGAATGGGCATTCTAGCTAATCTGAATGGATTGGAATTATATTGACTATCATCCTTCTTCAGTCAGTTATCAAATTTTCCAATAATTCCATTGTCTCGACTAACATAATGGAAGTAACACCTTCGTGCAGTCTTTCATTCTTTCCAATCTTGCCCCCTTCGCTTTTGTTTAGGAATAACATAAGGAGATTTCAACCAAATACTCTCCACACGAATCCTTTTCTCTTTTTTAACTGATTTTCTTTTTGGTTGCTCTTCCTGCTGTTCCGTCACAACTAACTGCTGCATTTCAGCAGCAGGGGAAGATTCCACAGCCATGCTAGCACCTACTTCAATAACTCCCTACTGTTCCATCACAGCTAACTGATGTTGTTCAGCAACAGGGGAAAATTCGATAGTCCCTTCTGTACTACCCATTGAAAATGAACATATGTTGAAGTTTGGAATATCAGTGGTGTCCCTCATAACATTAGGAGAAATGGAAATCTTCCTTCTTTTAGGATTTGGAAGAAGTTGTGATGCATCAGATGATATCTGCAAAAGCAAGGAAAATATATACATAAATACAACTGATACAAAATACACATTAGGCAAAACAAAACAACTTGTAATTGAATTGCAGAAAATAACTACCTGGTCTAAGTGCACAGATAGTGTTTGAACAAATCCACTTTCACTAGGGTTAAATTTGCCTATATCTTCATGCAAAAAAAAATAATTTAAATAATACTGACTAAATTTTATAAAATAATACAAACACAAATTCACACTTGTTTGTGAGACAACATGTGTGAATATATGTATTTCTCCTTTTTCATATTGCCTCAGAATCTCACCCATTTATTTTGAAGCTGCATCCAATCCTTCTAAATAATAATAAAAAAATATACAAAAATAAAATAAAATAAAGTATCTAAATTTCAAACTGTAAAAATATACTTGGATCAAATTTATTAAATTCATGATCTATAGAATACCTTGACATTTGTCTCGCACTGTGGTTTCCTACACGCTTTTGTCGATATCAACAGCTCCAGCTTCATTCAATTGTGCAACAACATCAAGGAGTATTTGAGTATTCTCTGAAAGAATTTTATCAACTCTATCTTCAGAGAGTTTTTCACTTGTATTAACTTCCACTGCATGTTCATAAAGAGTGGAGACAGATAAATGACCTATATATATATATATATAGAAAAAATTTATACCTGTACTATTGATTTCCTGTGTCGCTTCACCTAGCAAAGCAATTTCAGCGCAAATAGCAAGTGCATCTGCAAACGGATTACCTCTCTCAATATTGGTACACATCACTAGATGTCCGTTGTTCAGTACCAACAGGTGCATGATCTCCATCACCACTTGGTGCATCTCCTTCATAATTAACACCTTTCTTGCTTGCAACATTCACAGTTGATAAATGTTCATCAACTACGTCTTTGCTAGGTTGATCAATGTTGGGATGTTCGTTGTTAAATTGTCGTTCAACACGTTGATCTCCTTCAACAGCCACTCTCACAGGAGTAACATTTTGATGCGCTTCATCATGAGCAGCATTCATCACAGGAGTAACATTTTGATGTGCTTCATCATCAGCAATATTCATATCATATTGTTGAGACTTCATAAAGGAGCCATCATCTGTTCCATTTGATTTCTCGACAATCTTGAACAACTCTTGAAACTTCTCATCAAAATACTCCTAGAAAAAAATTACTAACAATGATTAATCTAAAATAACATTAGCACAGAAAAAAAAAGACTTCTCTATAAATTAGCTTACCTTGACTTTTCCAAAAACTTCATCAACAATAGCTGATCGCTCATCCTCTTTAAACTGAGCAACAACTTCTTTTGCAATTAATTTTCTTTCTGCATCTGCTTGCCTTTTAACCTCATTCGTTACCCTCTAGTATAGAGACATAAAACAAAACTTCAGGTACAAAAGAATGCTGAAGTTCATCACAAAGAGAAACAATACTTAAGCTACTACTATACTTCAGCTACTAGCATACTGAAGTTCATGACAAAGAGAACAAAAATTTCAGCTACTAGAATGCTGAAGTTCAAGAAAAACAGAACAAAACTTCAGCTACTAGGGTGTTGAAGTTCAAGAAAAATAGAACAAACGTCAGCAACTAGAATGTTGAAGTGCAAGAAATACAGAACAAAACTTCAGCTACTAGAATGCTGAAGTTCATCAAAAACAAAACAAAACTTTAGCTACAAAAATGCTGAAGTTCAAGAAAAACAGAACAAAACATCAGTTACTAGAATGCTGAAGTTCATCAAAAAGAGAACAAAAACTTCAGCTACTAGAGTACTGAAGTTCAAGAAAAACAGAACAAAACTTCAGCTACTAGAATGCTGAAGTTCATGACAAAGAGAACAAAAACTTCTGCTACTAGAATGTCGAAGTTCATCACAAAAAGAATAAAAACTTAAGCTACTAGAATGCTGAAGTTCAGGAAAACTAGAACAAAACTTCAGATACTAAAATGCTGAAGTTAAGCACAAACAGAACAAAAACTTAAGCTGCTAGAATATTGAAGTTCAGGAAAAACATAACAAAACTTCAGATACTAAAATGCTGAAGTTAAGCACAAACAGAACAAAACTTCAGCTTAAAACATGATGTAGTTTTACAAAAAACACACAAAAATAAAACTAAAAATTCAGCACAAAAACTTACAGAACATATTCTATTGACTAATTCATTGTCAAACACCGTTGTTGAACGGTTAGAACGACTCTGGGTACGAGGTGATTCAGCAGTTGAAGTTTGACGAGTTTCTTTTGATCGACTCCGACTACGTGGTGATTCACCAGTTGAAGGAACCGCATTAACTACCCTTGACGAACCCGGCTGCAAGACAATTGTCCAATCAAAGGCACTGAATTCAATTCCTCTTATGTAGAAATTATATCCAATACCATAAATTTCTGATATTCCTGTTTAATACAAAAAAAGTACATTATAAAAAATAGAATAAAAGTAATATATCAACATATTAACAAAACTACAAAAAATAAAAAAACATTCACTTACAAATTGATTACTGAAATATTTCTCAAGTTCTTTATATTTGGGCTGTCCCACACATATATAACGTAACATCCTGGAGAGCTGAGGAGAATCAAGGTGCTCGTCTTCTTTAATATACCTATTCCCGAAGATCGGAGAAACGCTCATAAAACCAAACACACAATGGATATGGAAATCCACCAATAGTATACTCTGTTGAATGTTCGTTGGATTGGTTATCCAATGCATGTTTCATTGAAGTAATGAGCTTCTCATAAGAGACATTACCCCAAGGATAAGAAGCACAAGCATTATTATCTTTGACAATCACTGCATAATCCTCTAGTACCGTTGATTCATTCTTTTTACCAAATACAACAGACTCCACAAGAAGAATTTCCATCAGTTTAACTGCATCTTCATCGCTCTCGCATACATGTTTGAAATTTGCATCATCCTTCTGAATTTCATATGAGACATAAAATCTCGAATGTCCTTCAAGGTCACATCCTTAGACTTACCAAAATATCTCTTCAAGATCGTGCTCTCGCGTTTAGATGGTTTTTCAACATTATGTGCGGTGATCCTCAAACCGCACATAATGTGAAAGTCTTTAAGGGTGAACGATACATTATGCCCAAAAATCTTGAAACTAATGGAGTCTCGATCATTGGTGAATATACGAGAAAGACACAAGCAATGAACCAACTTCATGCTGCATTTCAAGTTCTCCATAGCCAAAATGTATCGAAAAGTACCATTAGTTAACTTTTCTTCTTGTGCAGGAGTCAAGAAAGATTTGATCAAACTCTTCAAATCGTGGTTACCCTTCCAGTAAGCACGACAGTTAAACCAATCTTGAAACTCAAAATACCTTTCCCCTGCTCTTGTAGGAGGAACAATACGGACTGAAGGAGCTTGTGATTGTGTACGGTTTTTAGATGCTTTAGCTGCTGGAGGATTTGAAGAATCCATCCGTTGAAAGAAAGTAAAAGATATCAGTTAAAAATATCATATCAAAGAAGACAAAATCAGCAAATATAAAACAAAAAGCTTCAGCTCCCAATATGTTGAAGGGTCACCAAAAACTTCAGCTCCCTATATGCTGAAGTTTCAGTTAAACAAAGCACAAACTTCAGCTCCAAAACAAAAACAAGCTGAAGTACAAAACACAAAACTTCAGCTCCCTATATGCTGAAGTTTCAGCAAAACAAAGCACAAACTTCAGCTCCAAAAAAAAAACAAGCTGAAGTACAAAACACAAAACTTCAGCTCCCTATATGCTAAAGTTTCAGCAAAACAAGCACAAACTTCAGCTCCAAAATGAAAACNCTTCAGCTCCCACTTTCATAAAAATATAACAAAAAACACAAACAAAACTTCAGCTCCCTAGCTAAAGAATTTATAGAAATGTTCATTTAAAACAGACACACACGTTCAAAAACTTCAGCATATTACCTAAACAAAACAAACACTTAAGCGCCCAATATGCTGAAGTTCACCAAAACAAAACAAAAAACTTCAGCTCCTAAACAAAAACAAGCTGAAGTTCACCAATTACAAAATACAAAACAGACACACACGTTCAAAAACTTCAGCATATTAAACAAAACAAAAACGTAAATTCCCAAACATCAGCTACAAAACAAAACATCAACTGCTAAAACGCTGAAGTTAACCAGTTACAAAACAAAAAAACTCAGCAAAGCAACAATTTAACACTAATAATTAAACACAAAAAAAATAAAAAAATATCAGCTCCATAAAATTAAGGTATACATGACAAAAAATCACTATAGAACTAACCCCTAACAACCTATCGAACATGAATATCACAAAAAAAATAAAAATAAAAGACCCTATAGAACATGACTATCACAAAAAAGAAAAAATACCGAGAACGTAAAGGTACTGCAATGTACCTGTGATTATACGTAATATTGTTGGCGAACAAACAGTTGACGCGATGAATATCAAAAACAATGACAATCGTAAAAGTGAAGAACGGGAGAGAGAGAAAGAGAGTATTTGCAAAGTATAGGAATGGAAGTAGAGGAATGAAGTTTACTTGAAGAGAAAGTAGGATTGACTGCTTGTAAAAGGGTAAAATTATCTTTTGGAAAGACTTTTAACAAGAAAACGAGTACCGGTGCAAACATAGAAACAAAGCGGGTACAGGTTAAAGAGGGGCGTCCCGTGCAATTTTTACGGTTAAATTGGGCCTGTTTGACGAGCCTAACCTATTTTGATCGCGTTATCCGAGATTAAAATCATTTTTCTATAATACTTTTTTGAGAGGTTCGTTGTATAGATATATTTAATGTCATTCTTATCACAGTGTTGTGTTCAATTGAGGGTTCTGTAAGCAGAACAAACTTTCTAAATTCGCATATCAAAAGTACAAGATTTTTGGTTGTCATATAACTTTTGTTTCCTCATTCTATAGAACATGGAGATAGAGGGGTTAAGCCGTGTAGGAGACTGCTAAAGGTCCACTGCTTTCACATTTAGTTGTCAATTTCAGCAGCCTGCTTTAAATAGCACTCGACCCCATGCAATAAGTATCTTAAGTATCAGAAATGGACTCTAAATATAGCCATAGGGGCGTGGCCAGGGAAGCTGTAGTGCTTAAGGTGCCCATATACGTGTTAGAAAAATTTATTAAGTAAAATAGGAATATTAGTACTCCCTACGTGGACCTATTTTCTTTTTGATCCGTTTCAAAAAGAATGACCATTTTCTAAATTTAGAAACAATTTAGTTAAAACTTCCAATTCTACCCTTAATGAGAAACTTTTATAACCATACAAATAATGTGAACCTCTTTCTGACTTGTTTAGGACCATAAATTTCAAAAGTTTTCATTTTTTCTTAAACTTCATATCCAGCCAAACATGTTCACATAAATTTAATTTTTTTTTTTTTTTCCGGATCTAGTTGATTGAATGATTGTAATAGAATCCTGAACTCTAACTTGTAACGTTAAAGTTACTAATTACCAAAAAACTTCGGAAATGCGAATATATTTTAGTCTTTCTTTTATCATCTCGAAAGTAAACTTATAGTTATAATCATAATATTTGAAAGAGAGAAATAAGGCCATTTTATTGTCTTTATTTATTAGACCGAGTTTAATGTATTCTTGTATTTGGAATTTTTAAAAAAAAGTACAATTAGAACAGTGAGATGGTCATGCTTTAAGGTTGACACTTAGACTAAAATACGGGTTGACACTATTTCATATTTTAACGGTACTAGAAAAGAATAACAAGATACCACAAGAACAAAAAGAAAATAAAAAAATTTAGTCACCGTCCATGACTCCATTCCTTTTGTCTTGGAGGTGTATATGAACTCAATCTTTCCATATTTTATTTCTCTTAGCTCAATTTCTGGTCAATCCATCCTACGCACATTGTTTGTTAAAACAGAAATCTATAAACCACGTGAAAAATGTAACCAAAATTTCTTATATATATCCAACGTCCTACTTGTGCTATAGTAATATTAAACTGAAGCCCCAATTCACTTTGTTATAGCGTGACCTTCATTTTCAGTATTAATATAATATTGTTTCCCCTCATTTTTCATCTCTCAGATTTAAACCTTAGTAAGATATTGAATAATGGAAGACATTACTTCAACTTCTTCAACTAATACCCTTGAAAAACACCTTCAATATATCATTCACAGTCGTCAAGAATGGTGGGTTTATGCCATCTTCTGGCAAGCATCAAAAGATGCTAATGGCCGTTTCATTTTCTCATGGGGAGACGGCCATTTCCGCGGTACCAAAGACTTGTCTAATTTGGCCAAAGTTGGTACCGCTAACGTAGGCAATAACATTAGCGATACCGAGTTGTTCTACATGCTATCAGTGCCTAAATACTTCCTGGCCGATAATGAGCTCATTGTCCGTGCTTATAATCCCACGTCCTATATATGGCTGAACAATTATCACGAACTGCAACTATACAACTACGACAGAGCTAAAGAAGCTCACTTGCATGGAATTCGGACTCTGGTTTGTATTCCTACTCCTAGTGGTGTTGTCGAATTGGGGTCCTCTGAAATTATCCAAGAAAATTGGGATCTAGTCCAACTAAGTAGGTCTCTATTTGGATTAAGCAACAACAATATTATTACTCCATCACCGATTAATCATCAAGCTCTTTCCAGCTTTAATTTCGTTTCATTGGGAGAAAATCAGAAAGAGGAAAATGATTCACCACAAGCAACGGACACCAAATTAAGGCAAGAAACAGTAATTGGCAATATATCATTAGGAAATTCAGACAGCTTTGAGAATGAGTCATCGACGATCAACAATATTATTAATCGACCAATAAAACGAGGACGAATAGCCGGTTCTTGTCGCACAACAGCAACAGAAATGTCCAAGAATCACGTAGAGGCAGAGAGACAGAGAAGGGAAAAGCTGAATAATCGATTCTATGCATTAAGGAGCGTGGTTCCTAACGTGTCCAAAATGGATAGAGCTTCTTTATTGGCTGATGCAGTTACTTATATTAATGAACTCAAGGCCAAAGTTGAAGAATTAGAGTCGTTCAAAATCCTGTCTCAGAAACCTAAGAGACAATGTGCTACTAATTCTGTTCAAAGCGTACCTTCCACTGTAGTTAATCGTTCAAATAATTCATTTGAAATGGAAGTGGAAGTCAAGATTATAGGATTAGAAGCGATGGTTCGGGTCCGATCTCCTGATGTAGACTACCCATGTGCGAGGTTGATGAATGTGCTGCGGGAGTTGGAGTTACAGGTTAACCATGGAAGCGTTTCCAGTGTCAAGAACCTAATGCTTCAAGATGTGGTGATTAAGGTTCCTAATGAAGCGGCTAATGAGGAAGTTCTCAAATCTGTTATTCTCAAAAGATTAAGTGTTGCTAATTAGAATGGATACATTAATGTACTTATTTATGTCATACCATCAAGTTTCTTTAAGGTTGAGGACCTCGTGTTCCTTGTTGTAAATCTTATTCATGCTATGTTTTTCTCTTTTTCTTCGGTAATTACTCTTTTTTGACAGGCCGGGCGCCTGGGCCCATGCAGGAGGTGGGGTCTATAACACACGAAAATTTTAGAATCGGACGAAATTTCAGCTTTATGGCCCAAAAGCTAAAAAATGAGCAACGGTCAAGGCATAGGGGTGAATATTGTTCCTAAGGTCTTTTTTGATGGGCCGACAAAATATTAGGCGATCCAGGTCCGGGCGCCCTGGCCCATGTAGGAGGCGTGGGCTATAACACATAAAAATTTGAGAATCAGGTGGAATTCCCGTTTTATGGTCCTAAAACGCCAAAACACGATTAATGGTCATGGCGAGGTGTTGACTATTATTCCTTAGGTCATTATTGATGGGCTAGTAAAATTTTAGGTGATCCGGGTTCGGGCGCTTGGGCTCATTCCAGAGGCGTGGGCTATAGCACACTAAAATCTGGCCACCGGTCGTCATTCCAGTTTTATGGTCCTAAAACGCCAAGAAATGAATATCACTAATGGAAGGCGGTGACTATTGTTCCTTAGGTCATTATTGATGGGCCAAAATTTTTCTGAGCAATTCGGGTCAGGTAGCCAGAGCCCATGTAGGAGGCGTGGGCTAGCATACGAAAATTTATGAATCGAGCGAAATTACAGTTTTATTGCTCTAAAACACCAAAAAATGAGTAACGATCATGGAGAGTCAGTCACTATTATTCCTTAGGTCATTTTTTATGGGCTAGCAAATTTTACGCAATCTAAGTCCAGGCGCCTGGGCCTATGCAGGAGACGTAGGCTATAACACACGAAAATTTGGGAATCGGGTGGAGTTCCAATTTTATGCCCCTAAAACGCCAAAAACGAGTAATGGTCATGGAGAAACAGTGTATATTGTTCCTTAGGTCGTTTATGATTGATCAAAAAATTTTTAGGCGATCCGGGTTCAGGCGGAGTTCAAGTTTTATAGTCCTAAATTGCCAAACAATGAGTAACAGTCATTGTGAGGTGGTGACTATTGTTCCTTAGGTACCCACATGTCATCCGGATCCAGGCGTACGGGTCCATACAAGAGGTGTGGGCTATAGCATACGCAAAGCTACCCACATGTCGCCATTCAAGCTTTATGTCTCTAAATGTTAAAAATTGAGTAACGGTCATGGAGAGGCAGTGACTATTGTTTTTAGATTATTTTTGATGGGCTGAAATTTTTTTAGGCTATCTGGATCCAGGCTCCCAGGCCCATGCAAGAGGCGTGGTCTATGGTATACAAAATCTAGGAATCGAGCGAAATTATAGTTTTATTACCCTATAAGGCTAAAAAAGAGTAACAATCATGGCGAGACATTGACTATTGTTCCTTAGGTCATTTTTGATGGGCCAAAAAATTTAGACGATCTGGGTCTGGGTTCTCGGGCCCATGCAAGAGGCGTGGGTTATAGAACATGAAAATCTGGGAATTGAGCGGAATTATACTTTTATGTCCCTAAAAGGCCAAAAACGAGTAACGGTCATGGCGAGACGGTGAATATTGTTCCTTATATTATTTTTAATGGGTTAACAAACTTTTAGGCGATCCTGCTTCGGGCACCCAGGCCCATGTAGGAGGCGGGGGCTATAACACATGAAAATCTGGGAACCGGGCGGAGTTCAAGTTTTATAGCCCTAAATTGCCAAACAATGAGTAACAGTCATTGTGAGGTGGTGACTATTGTTCCTTAGGTACCCACATGTCATCCGGATCCAGGCGCACGGGTCCATACAAGAGGTGTGGGCTATAGCATACGCAAAGCTACCCACATGTCGCCATTCAAGCTTTATGTCTCTAAATGTTAAAAATTGAGTAACGGTCATGGAGAGGCAGTGACTATTGTTTTTAGGTTGTTTTTGATGGACCGATAAATTTTTAGGTGATCCAGGACTGGGTACCTAGGCCCATGAAGGAGGCGTGGGCTATAGCACATAAAATTTTGGGAATCAGTGAAATTTCGGTTTTAGTGATCTCAAAAGCCAAAAAATGAGTAGTAGTCATGGAAAAGTAGTGATTATTTTTCATTATGTTATTTTTTATGGGACAACAAAATTTTAGGCGATACGGGTCTGGGCGCCTAGGCCCATGCGTGGGACGTGGGCTATAACTCATGAAACTTTGAGAATCAGACAAAATTCCAGTTTTATGTCCCTAAAACACCAAAAATGAGTAATGATCGTGGCGAGGCGGTGACTATTGCTCGTTAGGTCATTTTTGATTGGCCAACTAATTTTAGGCGATCTGGTTCAGGCACCAGAGCCCACACAGGAGGCGTGGGCTATAGCACATGAAAATGTGGGAATCAAGTGAAACTCAAGTTTTATAGCCCTAAAACCACAAAAAACAAATAACGGTCATGGCAATGCTGTGAATATTATTCCTTAGGTCATTTTTGATGGACCGACAAAATTTTAGGCTATTCGAGTTTGGTCACCCGGATGCATGCAGATGGCGTGGGCTATAGCAAATAAAATTTTGGGAATGGGGCTAAATTCAAGTTTTATGGCCCTAAAATGCAAATAAACGAGGATTGTTCATGGCGAGACGATGACTATTGTTCCTTAGGTTGTTTTTTATGGTCCGATAAAATATTAGGCGATTCAGTTCTGGTCGTCCGGATGCAGGCATATGGCGTGGCCTATAGCATACAAAAATCGAAGAATCCGGCGAAATTCTAGTTTCATGGCCTAAATTCCAAAAATTTAGAAACGAACATGCCGAGGCGATGACTATGTTTCCTTAGATCGCCTTTTATGGTCTGGCATTCCAGTTTTATAGCACTAAAATGCCAAAAAATGAGTAACGATTATGGTGACGCACTGACTATTGTCCCTTAGGTAGTTTTTGATGGGCCGACAAAATTTTAGGTGAACCGGGTCCAGGCGCCCAGGTCCATCCAGGAGGCGTGGGTTATATCACACGAAAATCAAGGAATCGGACAAAATTCTAGTTTATGGGCCTAAAACACCAAAAAATGAGTAACGGTCATAGCGAGGCGGTGACTATTGATTCTTAAGTCATTTTTGATGGGCCGACAACATTTTCGACGATCCATGTTCGGACGCTCGAGCCCATGTAGGAGGCATGTGCTATAGCATAGAAAAATACGAGAATCAGGCGGAATTCTAGTTTTATGGCCCTAAAATGCAAAAACGTTTAATGGTCATTGTTGCGGCCAAACACACTCACGCAAGTATACGTGGCCGTCAAGTAATAAAGTAGTGAGTAGAGTATCGTTCCCACGAAGACTTATGATTAAATTTTGACTGATTCAACTCAATTAACTTATCGATCCAAGAGATTTATCACAAAAGATATAATTAACTAAGTTACTACCTAAAATACCAATTAATGAATTGACTAGGAAATCAACCAACACAAATAATAATTTCGACTAACAATCAATAGGAGAAGATATTCCAGGGTCACGGGCTAGCTAACAATCATGTTATATTCTTGGCTTAAAATAACTAATTGATTTATCTGGATTGTTGATTGACAGGGTTGATATTACTCATAAGAATCTGTCGAGTTCTTACTCGCCTATTCAAGTAAACTTAACGCCTATATGTCTATGAAATTAAGACTAACAAGAATGCATTTACAATTTCTGTATTTCAACCAAGCAAGGCAAATAGGTATATGTCTATCCTAATTGCGAATCCGTTCCCCGATGCCCAGGTTCAACACGAACACACTCTATTTAATTCTTTATGCAATCTAGAATTCCCACTTTCGAGTTCAACTCTAGATTCGTAGATAGTATTTCACTGCTAGCTACTCAGTAAAATAATTAAAAGCAGAATTAAATAAACAACCCAATATGATAAAATCAACTTCGTCAAATTAAACTTCAAACATCAACATTCATGTATCACCCATAACCCTAGAACAATAAGGTTCTTAGCCACTCATGTTCATACAATAATCAAATAATTTCCAAGAATGCATAAAAATTAATAAAATAAGGAAAAATAAGAACTCAAGACGAATGTCGTGGTTTCCAAGCTTTGTTGTGGCTTTTTTTTCTCTTCCCTATATGTTAGATGACTTAAACGAGGTATTTTTGGCTTATATATTGCGTACAAAAGTCGTGGGCCAAAGTTCTCCTATTCCTAATCCAACTCAGCTTCAGGGATTGATGCTAGTGTGGATGCTTCGCATCCACCTCGTCCTCCACTTCTCAGCTTCGGATGCTATGGTGGATGCTTCGCATCCACCCTTCGTTCCTCCATCTCAGCTGTGCCCAGGTGCGGATGCTAAGGCGGATGCTATGGTCCGACTTCACTGCTAAGGGTGCACCAAGTAACCTTCTTTCCAACGTTGGATGCGACGCATCCACCCTCTTTTCCTCTAGTTGGAGCATCTTTTCTTCATATTTTTGATCTCCAGACACCATAAATCATCACACACAACTCAATTAGTCATAAAACTAATAATTAAACCATGTTGGGCATTTTTCACACGAAATAGTAACAAAAACGGTTAAAACATGGGCAAAGTAGCATCAAAACATATAGAAATATGCCCAACATCACCACCCCACACTTAAACCTTTGTTCGTCCTCGAGCAAAGTAGAACCTATCGAACAAAATTAAGCTTATCGCTATCAAGCCATATATTTCAATTAAGCTTAAGCACCCATGACTTTGGTTGATAACAATAATTAGCCCCTTGCATATGCATTCTCGGACTTCTTTCCCTCTGTTAGCACATTATTGGATAGTTCAAACCAGTCAAATAGCAAATTCGGGACATCTCAACCTCAGAAACTGACTCCTTAGCATAACTACTTTAAGGCCAACTTACTCACTCCAACTGAAAAAGTTTAATAAAGTCGTCTATCCATCATGAAACATGTGCCCTCACCACAAAACATGGAAAGATAGTCCGCACACTCAAATAAAATTTGAACGTAATTTAAGGACTTCAAACAATAGAAGAATTCTCTCACTCTCTCAAAGAAGTTCACATGCGCACAAAAGGTACCATATGCTTGCCCTTATGTAAATCTCTACTAATGTAAGCTTGCTCGATCTAAAATCAATTAGGACTTTTCATAGTTGTAATGTGGGCTAAGGGACGGGTAGGATATATTTAGGAATAGTAGTTCACCCTCCTAAGCACTTTAACANCCCACCCTTTTTTTTTTAACACTACTTTAGTTTATAACCCACTAGCAAGAACAAGATGTCAATTTATTCTCTTGCTTTTTTTTTCTCCAGATTTTTCTTTCTTTCTACACTTCTCACTAGTGGCGTATTATTTTACAGAACAAGTGTACCCTTCTTATTTTCATTGGTTCCACTCAAAAGCCACCCAAATCCTTTCTTTACTTCATTTAGCGCTCATTTCACAATTAAATTGCTTTAAGAGGTAAAAGGATCAAAAGTCTCAATTAAGAACAAAAGGGTATAGGTTTGTAATGTGGGTGCCAAATAAAAAGTCTATAGGCTCAAATTGGCTTACTAGGGATGATTCTATTTGTGGTAGAATTACAGTTTAGAAGGATCAAAGAAGGCTTAAGATCATATTTCAAACCGAGCAAAACCTAGGATTTCGCTTCAACTCACATACCGGGCAAGTTCTAGACACAAATGTACTACATGAGACTTATACAAAAATCTCGCCACACACTGGCACATGATTCACTTAGAATGGCTACATTTCAACTTTCAATCAAAGCAAGTACGGAGTTAAGCCACAATTTTAATGCACATAGCACAGCAGTTAGCACAGGAGTCAAGACAATGAGCTTAAGCGTCACACAAAAAAA